>JAYMFT010269561.1:0-24225 GCA_038088735.1 Panulirus argus
TATATATATATATATATATATATATATATACTTCATTTTTTTGTTATTCCCGTGGGTCAGAGTGTATCAAGGTCTACCCGGCGCCCGTCAACGCCAACCAATTAGTAACCCAGTCAACCCAACTTGAGGCCCGGCGGCCACCTACTTCCGCAACCACTTGAACCACCTGTCTGGACACAGGTGGGTACTTGCCGCTGCTTCTCGTCATAATCATTAGCCTTAATCATAAACCGCTCAGTGAGTCAACAGCAAGGTAGGACTGAGGACCACAGATAGACCCCTTGGTCTTCACTACTGTTTGGTGGGCGCAGTTTTTTTTTCTTCTTGTCCTTGACACTTGGCTTATATAGAACACTGGCCCACGAGCAGGCTACCTCAGGAAAGTTGGTAATAAACAACCACAAGGGCATATATATTTTTTTTTTCTTAAGTCTGCACGTCACTGTTAACAAGTACACCTTTGGATCGTTCGACACACATGGACATCAATGACTTCTTTGCAAATGTCTATACATAAAAAGCCACAAGGGCAGCTTCTGAAGTTCACGTCATTATCCATCCCCGAGTAAGGTCTGGATTTTTCTTAATTCAGAAGGGGTTAGGTCAAAGACCAGGCCATCACTACCCAAGGGCAGAGCAGGCATCGTGCGGAACTGTCGTATCATGGCGCTCAAGGGCTAAGCCAAGCAACCCTTCTCAAGGCTACACTACTATATTCCCCGACAGTTCTCCCTGTCGTAATGAACACTTATAATATTTTCACCAAGGTGACCACACTTCATGCCAATATTTCTGCCTCGGTAAAATATATATCCACACACACACACACACACAAACACACACACACACACACACATATATAAATATATATATAAATATATATATATATATATATATATATATATATATATATATATATATATTGCCTACTTCGTCTTAGCCACGGAGCATTATAAACAAAGGAAGAAAGGCCACATCTGCACACATCCATTCTCTAGCTGTCATATATAATGTATAATCTAAAAACAGAATTAAAAGCCAGAAAGCAAGAAATACAAATGAATATAATATGTTCGATAAAAAATTTAAAAAAGGTTCAAGTACATCCTTGAAAATGATGGGAAACCACAAGTAATACGTCCAGGACTGAAGCAATGTGGGCCTCTGGAGAGGTACGTCAGGTCACGCGGGCCTTCCGGATGTACACTGAATGTTGGGGCAACGATGACGGGACAGTAAAAGTGCCATCTAGATCACAGACCTGATGGTCTATGACCACATTATTCGCTGCAGAACAGACAGTACGTGGGCCAGCCAGGCAACATACCTGATGGTCTATGACGGGGTTACCTGCTGGAGGACAGTACAAGGGAAAGCCAAATAATAAAATGCCTGATGGTCTATTATGACAATATCAACTGGAGGACAATTCATGGGAGAGCCAAATAACAAGTCCTGATGGTCTATGACGAAGTTATACGCTGGAAGACAATCGTCCCTCCTTTCCAGCACTACCAGAAACAGACTCCCGAGGACTCGAGGTCAAGAGACATCAGTTACTTCTGCCATACGGAAGAACCCCCAGCAGCAAATTCCTCACCACTTTTTGGAGTGGGGCTCACGCTATACATCCCGGTTATGCAAGGGGACATATAATTGATATTCAGGTAAAGACATACCACTTAAGCACGAAGAAGTGGTATTCATGTGAGATATACTCAAGTATGCTGTGGTGAAGGAGCTATGTAAAGTGTGCCTCCTACGGGAGTATAATCTTAGTAGCCACTCGTGACGCCTGCCCTCAGGGAACCGGGCGACCCTGCCCTTTGCCAGCCTCTGGGGTCGGGCCTGCGGAGCCCAGGTCTGCCACATCAACTCCTTCACAAAAATAACAGCATGTATGTACGCACTTGCTCTACGCCCAGGTATATGGGAAGAAAATTAATAATTGGTCACCGTAATGTTCAGGTAAGCTCAACAGAGGGACACCATTTACTTATACTTCTGTGGGGGAGCATAGGGAAGATATGCTTAATTTAAGTTACTTCATTTACCAGTGCTCAGATTATGAAATGTTGTTTACATACGCCCAGGCGAGAGTAATGTTTATTTACGGCGAGTGAGTAATGCCTGTGCACTGCCCGGTGTGGAGCCCCGTAAATATATAATCAAGTAAAAGAGTTTTGTTTACGTGTGTTCGGGGGAAGGTAGAGCCCCCGGGGGGTTGCCAGGGATGGGGCCAGCCTTCCCCCCACCCCCCCCGGCCTCAAGCCTCCCTGCCAAAAATGTCCACACCACGAGCACACTCCCGGCCACTAACGCGAACTCAGGTATACGAAACTCCTTCCAAATCTAAGAATACCCGTAAAGACAAGACACTGTGAGCTGACGGCGTTGTTGTACCACACAAGGATAACGGGGTTTGGAGGGGAGGGGGGTGTAGCGGGAAGGGGGAGGGAGGGGGAGGAGGAGATCGTGCCAGTGGTGGTGGTGTTGTGGTAGCGGCGGCCTTGGCTTCACCACCAGGAAGGCATCACCACACCTCACGGACCCACGCCAGTCACCCCCCCCTCAACAGCCACACATAACAAGTGGCCGCTGGGAGGCACTGCCCCGGGGGTGGGGGGAGGGGAAGCAGTGGTGACAGCATGTTGTCAGTAACACCGGAGTGCCAGGAGCAGGCTCCGTGTTGTCACGGTCAGGGCAAACTGCTCCCAACGCTAATATCCCTCATGGTATGCTGGGTATCTGGCGAGTGGAAGGCGGCTGAAGACGTCAGCCGATGGGGCTGCAGCGTACGATGGTGGCCGCCCTGCCTGTGTTTACCCTGGGAATCACACAAGGCCATCAGTTCATGTGGGGAAAAAAAAGTTACGACCGTAAAAGTAGGGTGGCCACTGGGAGGTGAGGGGCGCCCGGGCCTTCAAGGAGAAGCTGTAAATTACGTGGTGACACCCGCCAGGCTAACCATTGCCACGACCAGGCCCCCACCATGAGCAGTCCGCTGTTGGTCTTGCTACCACTGCTGCCTCCACCACCACCACCCGGCCCCCGTGAGCATCACTAGGGCTTTGCTCAGAGGCACCGCCATGCACTAAACGTGAGAGAGATGCGTAATGTGGATCAGCCGTGATGTCCGTTAAAACAGGGTTTCTCCACTCGTTTTAAAGGGCTTCACCGTACCCAACAACCCTTGTAAACCAGCGCTTTAACTGGCCAAGGACATTCTGTGGGTTCTCCCTCTCTGAGTCTACCCTCCTCCTCAAAAGGATCCCATTTCCCTAGATCGCCTACGCTCCCCGCGTCCCTATACCCGCCATCTTCCTCTAACGAAATCTTAACACGTCCATCGTAACCTCTCTCCCGAGCCCGTGTTATCAAGTACTGTAGTCTTGGCGTACTTTGTCAAAATCCCTTTGAGGCGAGTATGGCGTCCCAGAGCCAGCCACGGCTCCGCCCCATCCGCCACCTACTTTCCCCTTTTCCCTTTCACTTCACTGTCACTTCCAGGGAACGAGCCGTCGCGGGGCAGCGGCCCATGCCAAGCTAGCTCCTAGCGAGTCCATCACCCCTCACTTCACAACAGCTTATAAACCTACACATTTGATTACTCTTAAATGCAGTATCACACTCGGACAAGAGCGCCGGTGTGTGGGAGCGATGCTGACGAGTGTGCTGGTGATGGTTCCTGGGTCAGAAGACCCCCAGCATCCCAACTCCAACATTGACCCACATCCTCAAGTTCGCTCAATATTCTCAGTCACCGTACCTGGAGTCCTCCCCAGCGTACCCTTCGCCGTACCGTACGCTCCGGTACACAAAATATACCTGCACCACAGGCAATTCTCCCTGTCATTCAACGACTGAATGGAGGCAGAATACAGGTTTATATGACTGCACATTATGACAATACCAAACCCCCGCCTCACTGGAGAGCACATCCTCGCCGAGGTCGACCTGTGACAGTCCAGTAGGTCATCGCCAAGGTTGATCCACCACACGCTGGGGTCATCACCGCCTGACAGCCAACACTAGGGATGGCTACCACATCCGAGGTCACCACACTTGTGGCAGGACTCCTCCTCCTGCCACACGCTTAGAACCTTGGGATGAGGTGGATTTTTTCAGGCATAGTAAATGACTTAGAAGAGCGGGTAACTGGGACTCCGGACACGCTTAAGAGAAAGGCCGGGTCGGCTCGGCCCACGCGCTGATGACCTCAGCCCGCGGCAATATCCGGCAAGAGGGACCGAGCAAGCGGTGGCAAGGCGCGTGGGTGGAACAGTGTCATGATAAGAGTACAAGTAGGAGGGTCGGAGGCGAGGCCGGAGGGGGTACCGGAACACCTGGGTCTCCTGCCTTGACTCGGGCAACAAGCCCATCAGACCAGCCCCGGCTGGGCCACACACCGCCCCCGACCCCCAACCTTTCGTCACTAAAATATTAAAATCCACGATCGGTAAACATGCACAGTCGGGAGCTGCAACCATAAGTACTTTTTTGTACCTCAATAAAAAGTTATGAACACTTGTGCAACAGCCTATCCCCCCCACACACAAAAAAAAAGTACGATGGAATCTTATCCACGATGATGAAATATTTACATAATCCCAATGTTTCTCACGTATTCCGCCCTAAGTCCAAATAGCTAACCAACCACAGTTAGTCCTAAACGGAGACTATGACACCCCAGCTAGCCGTGTTTTCCTGGTGATAACGGGCGCTGTTATCACCGCCAGTCCGCGTTATCTCTTACCAAAACAAAATTGACAGTTTATGCTTATCACCAATTAAAGTCGATTGCTTACATAATGCTGCGGTGGCCTGCCACCTTCATGACTCACTCACAAAAAACACTTAATTGAATTTTACGAACACCAAACAAAAACAAATCTTTTTCAATACAGTAATCTTTAGAGTACGACATTACGACCCGGGCTGTGATGGCCCCAGGCCAGAGCCATCTCAGCCATGGGCCGTGCTTAACTGGTCATCTTCGTGCCAGACCCTAACGTCCAGGCGGCTCACAACATGACCTTTAAACAAATGACAGAAGAAAGAGCAAAATACCAAGGGGCAAGGCCGTGTACCACTCGGGCGGGAGTCCACCACAACTTGCGGCGGCATGATGACACGCTGCCAGCCGAGCAACGTTCCTTCGCGCAGGTCGCATCCGCCGTTTACGTCACTGGCCCCGTCACGATGGCTCTACCGCCAGAGCCATTTATATCCAGGAAATGTTGCACACACACACGCACACATCCACACACACACGTTAATCTCACCTTCCGCCCGGCAGGGTTGTACGTCGGTGTGGCAATAGTGTCGGGGGCGGGATCAGCCACGCCAACCGTCACGTACTCCAGCGAACGTTTATAATAACAATCACATCACTGGGGAATCTCTCCATTACCGTATGACTAATTTACGAATAAAACCTTTTCCCATAGATTCATTTACTTCTATATAATAACGTAATCAACTCATTTCCTTATCTTATTCCGCAATCTACTTATTGTAACAAGATTAAAACTGACAGCGGTGCGAATTATCAGTATTTCCCTCTGTTTCTATGCCGGACTGACTCAGGTTAGATTATAAATACTTGGCTTTCAATAACGATCACGATAAGATGAGCCACGTATATCATGTGGGCAGGGCGCTGTAAACGCAGCCTTGCCTCCTCAACCCAAGCGAGCTCGCCTTTCCATCTTTAGTGACTTTGTCGAGTTTCCACGGTCACAGCCTGGCGTTACGGTGTGACGAGGGGACGGGGGGCGTTAAGGGAGAAAGAGAGAGACGGAGGACAGATGGTGAGGGCAACCTACCCTATGGCCCTGCCTTGGGGAAAGGTTACGACAACCCAAGTCATGAAGAAGGGAAAATATTGGGGGAACAGACTGATGATCACAGGACCTAAAGTCCGGCTGACTCTTGGGCGAAGCCGCGAGAAGAATATGTTATCTGTTGACGGTGTGTGTGTTGGGTACGAGAAGCCTCACACACACACAACTAAACACTGGGGCAGATGGCAGACCAGCCAGATGTGTCCACCACACAGTGCCACAGCAAACACCCGGCTCACCCTCCGTCCTCACTCCCTGCCTCGCTACACCCTGTGTCTCCCTCGCTACATCCTGTGTGTCTCCCTCGCTACACTCTGTGTGTCTCCCTCGCTACACCTTGTGTCTCCCTCGCTACACCTTGTGTCTCCCTCGCTACACCCTGTGTGTCTCCCTCGCTACACCCTGTGTGTCTCCCTCTCTACACTATGTGCGTCTCCCTCGCTAAACCGTGTATATCTCCCTCGTTAACACCATCGTCTGCTCTGCCTCCTTCCTTCGCCTTTTTCCCATCACGTTCTCATCTATCCAGTCTCCCTGCTACACTCCCCCAACCCCTTCAACGCACACTGTGCTTCCAGTCCCTTCGTACAGCCCAAACACACCTTACCGACCCCTATCACCCCGACTCACTCGCCCACCCTCACCACGACCCGCCCACCACCACTCCCACACTCCACTGTGGCCACCGATCAAGAGCCAGCTGTTGGAGCGGGTGAGGCATGAGGGAGAGAGGGGCAGCCTCACGTGAGTGGTGGAGGTGGTGTACCCCAGCTAGCCAGCCTGGGGAGGAGAGGCTCCCCAGTGTCAAGGGCACGCTCCCTCCCCCACCTCACCCCGCCACGGAGCTCCACCACCACGGCTTGCCTGCCTGCTTGCCTGCCTGACACCTGACACTGACATGAGTGTGTACCCAAGACACTGGGCCATGTACACAGTTTAACACATGGCGCCCGCTCGCCACCTGCCCCCACCAGTCATAACCCACAGTGTCAGGGTCGGCATCTCCCCCTACTTGCCCCAGCCACCACCCACCACTGACAACTGCATTCAACAAGTACACAAACATTACGTGTGAATCACTGTAGCTAAGGGGAAGGCGGCAGCCAAGATGAATCTGACGGGACCGCACATACATCTGGCCGCGTCTCTCATGTACCGCTGTCAAGAGGTACCCGAAGACAAACGAGGAGCCCAAACAGCCCGAGGTTGTGAGGTCGAGAGGCAACCTTTTCATAACAAAAGGATGAACGTCAGGAGGCGATGGATCGTGGAGAGCCAACAGTCTGGTTGACACTGGCACGACATGACCAGCCAAAATAAATATAGAATTTCAGCTGGGACTACTGAAGGGGATCCAGCCTTATTGCTCTGGCTGTGGTACCTCAGCCATAAGTACGATAACGTATTGAAGCAACCCGACAGATAACAGCTAATCAACCCCCTTGAGCAGGACGGTACGGCCTTTGGATAGGATGGAATGCCTCTTGACCTGATCCTTAAAGGTCAGGTCAAAGGCTAGGCCATCATACCCAAGGATCGTACCGTCCTGCTGAAGGATCGTACCGTCCTGCTCAAGGACTCAGCATTAAAATATTTTTTCGTGTAAAGAAACACAGACAAAGCGTTTCCATGACAGCATGGGTGAAGGGTACGTGGCTCGGGGAAGGCGAAGGCAAGTACTGAGTGCAGGAGAGTGGGTATAATGCATCGACACAGGAGGGTGAGGCTGGCTCGAGTGGGCCCACGAACCTAGTGTGGACTTGTCCAGTCACAGGAGGAGGATCAACATTAAAGACACTGGTATAACACAGGGCAAAGGCATCTCACAATACCTCAAGGGGCTGAGTATAATCTGTCTGTACACGGCTACAAGCCAGTGCAATAATTTCTGAGTTACACAAACCCCAACAGACAGATGAAACCTTGATATTCCTGCGTCACACAAGGCGAGCGCTGACCTTAACCTTTCCCCTTCTGGGGGTCAAGTTACCAATATCAATATCCCTATCAGTAGTCGGGAGGGGGATTCCCGCTCCATGGTTCCCCGCGCTGGGTGGGAGCGCTGGCCAGCCCTGAGAAACAGCGTTCCCCGTGCTGGGGGAGCTGGCCAGCCCGGAGGATTTGATTTGTGATTTGTGCCGGGAACCCCGGCAAGTTTATTGTGCACCCCCATAATCATCCTGTGAGGAGGGAAGATGTTCCCCGTGCTGGGAGAGCTGGCCAGCCCTGAGACAGAAAACAGTTGGTGGTTATAATCTTGAGTACAGTGTCTCCCCACCAGCTCTGTAACCTGACTCGTACATCCATTTTCTGTCCACAAACGTGGGCACTGACCCAACCTGTAACGTGAGTGTGTCTATGTGCTGGATAAATGGGCCCCCCTCAGCCCTCCTCCGTACACTATATATTTCCGTTATCCACATATATGGGAGCTGATCCATCCTGCACTGTGCTCGTATCTATGTACCGAATATGTGGGGCTCCTCAACCCGCCTCTGTAACTTACCCCATATTCACCCCAAAACTACGTGACTATACTCAAGTTTGCCATGTACTTGTTAGGTCTTGCCAACGTCAGAGAGACCGGAGTGTTCCCACTAACCCCTGCACCACCCTAGCAGCAGTAACAGGAATTCTTCAAGGCACGCCTGGTGCGCATTACTCACGCCACAAAATTAAATCTTCCTCACACGAGCAACGGAATCTCCCTGTATATACCAGGAAGTTTTGGCCCTGTTCAGCCACTGGGCAGGTCTGGCACATCCCGTTATCTTGGTGTGTCTGCCGAGTGCTGAAGGACCAGTGTTATCTCTCCACTGATAACAAATGGGAACGTGTCAAGGTATGCACATTCCGCTACCAGTGTTATCTAGTTACCTACCGGGAAGCTCACGTCAGCTGGGGTTGCCTGTAATATGTAACTTGTCTGTGTATACATCCTGAGTGCCAAATTATGTAACTCAAACACCGTACATTCAGTGGCTAATGTGATGTGTCCTCCTCACTCCCCAAACCAATGTCTGTTCTCCTACCCATACAAATGTTAACGCGACCCGTGTTGGGCATATGCAATTAATCATTTGACCCTTGAAATTACCGCGTTACCGTCAGTAAGACATCCTATCCTGTACTGATCTGCTCTGGGCCTCCCTCCATCTCTGATGGCAAGAAGACCCTCCGGGGCCCTGGGTGTTAAGGGCAAGTAGTGAAGATACAGACCCTTTGTGACCTCTGCAATCCTTTTGCGCTACCGCCCACAGGATGAGCATGGGGTGCACTATACACTGGCCGGGATTACAGGCACTAATCAAACCGGGTCCCTGGGCCCATTGGGGGCCCACCTGTCGCCCTCCTATGTCAAGGTGTCGTACCCATTGTACCCACACACCACTAGACACGTACCCTTCACCCACGCTCTCACTGATTTCTTCTCTTTTTCGTTCGTTTATCCAGACAAATAAACATTTTAGAACTAAACGAAGAGTTACAAGCACTTACAGCCCGCCCCACCTGACTACCCAGAGGCCCTGGCCCGACCGTCACAGTCAACTAAAACAACAACTTCCGATACGATGCCTAGACAGACAGCAACAGCGCTGAACAGGAACAGGAATATCACAAACGCCACCTCCATCACCAACCACAACAACGTCACCAACGGTATATGACCTACGACAACACCATTAAGCACCGGACTATCACCAACAACAACAACCACTTGTACGATACAAACCTCCAACAACAGGTACGTGACAAGCACCATCAGCACAATCATCAACACACAACAGCACCAACAAAACAGCACCAACAACCTCATCTCCAACAACTACACCAACACAATCAGGATTCATCTTTTTTTCTGACTTATCTGTTGTAGTTTAATCCCCTGAACACGGAATCTTTTTTTCTGACTTATCTGTTGTAGTTTAACCCCCTGAGCACGGAATACAACACCAGGGGTACGATGGTCCTGACTCTTGACCTAACCCTCAAAAATCAGGTCAAAGTTTACGTCATCAAACCCACGCGTCGCTCCGTCGTGCTCAAGGGTCGTACGACCGCACTCTTGGTGAGGTTACGAAAATAAAATATCCACGGAAAGGGTGACTGGCATCCCTCCGAATTTCACAACGAAGACTTACCATCGGTCACTGACCACTTCCGTTGACCTTAGACGCGAGTCTGAAAACCATTGACCACACAGGAGGCAACTCATAAACCCGTCTATGTTCTTAATGTTAGCTGAGACGGCAGGCAAGGGCAATTGAATGCCCTATTCAAGACCATATCATTAATGGTACGTACATATACCCTGGCCTAAGCTAGATACCCATTTTAAGGACCAATCTCAAGGGGAGGATGAAGAGCTGGGTTGCCTGTGGACCGACTGCCTCAACCAGGATTGGAACCTACGCGCTCGACCCCGGGCAGCCCGTGGATGCGTCAGGGTCAGCAATGCTAACCACGACACGACGGGAGGTCCACTTCCAACCACTGTACAGTACAGCAGTCCACCTGGGGGCATGAAAGGTCCGGCGGAAGATACACAACATGACCCTCTCACCAGGCGAGCCACTGGTCCAACCAGTCGCCATGCATGACCCATCCCCCGCTCGTGTTCTCTCTCTTGGAAAACGCAACAACACGTGACCTCTACCCTCGAAGCCTGAACAGCTGTTCTCATACTGTACACCCACTGACACACACCGATTCTTAAACAACAGGTATTTGTTTTGAGTTACCTTACCAAATGTGTCAAAAATTCACATAGAAAAGAGCAGCGAGGTTTCCTCCGACCTCAAACACAAGGCCGGGCTGACCTTAACTCTCTGGGTTCCACCGAGGCGGCACCCGCGTGGATTATATGGTCACGCAACACGTCCACCACAACCTGACGGCTTTGTTGATCTACTACACGGCATATGGGCCAGTACGTGAGGGAATATTACCCATGTTGTACCTCCTGCGTGTCGCACACGGCGAGTAAGAGAGAGAGAGAGAGAGAGAGAGAGAGAGAGAGAGAGAGAGAGAGAGAGAGAGAGAGAGAGAGAGAATCGTCTCCTTTATCATCAGTTGTTGAAAGTAGGAACACAAGAAGGAGCCAAGCGGGGATCTCTCCTCTAAAGTTTACTTCCTGATTTTACTTCGGTCAGGCGGGTAATAATAATAATAATAATAATAATAATAATAATAATAATAATAATAATAATAATAAAAATAATACTATTATTATTATTATTATCATTATTATTATTAATAAAAATAATAAATCAATAATGATAATAACTACCTAAAGCTATACATGCAGCTCGTATCATCATTACTGAACGAAGATATAAGAACGCTAATTGCTTTTTTCATTATTTTCGTCTTATTTTTTCAATGTCATCCACTCCACGAGGGCCATGACTAGGGCATGATGTGTTGTGTCATGTCGGTTCCTAAAGAGAGAAAAGAGGAGCGTATGAAATGTTCAGTGTCCCGTCCACAAGAGGAAAATGAAGGAGGGGATGCATCCCTCTGACCTGAGCGCCATCACCCTCCCTACACCCAGGTGTGTGTGTGTGTGTGTGTGTGTGTGTGTGTGTGTGTGTGTGCAGGTGTGGGTGTGGGAGACAATTATCTCGTGGGAAATGCCAAGGTCGGACACAGGTGTGGTACCCAAACATCCTCTACTGACAGCAACACCCTCCTCATGACCCATCCTTACCACCACAGCCTTCATCAACATGTCTTTTACTGCATTAACTTCATTCGTTACAACTATCCTCAATACGGTAATCAACTATCACCGGCAGCGCTTAAAATCTAAATGCGGAACGAGCACCCCAGCGAGTAGCTGCCTCTCGCAAGCACCGATCAAGGAAGCCAACGGCAGGCAACCTTCTTCAGGCTTCCCGAATCTCCTTGTTTACACACGATCGGAGGGAGAGAGAGAAAAAAAAAGATTCCTCTGAGCTGTAACTGAGTCAGCAGGAGTGAGGTGGAGACCCGACCCGCCCGCCCCAGGCTACATTATGCTTCTGACGTGAGGCGCGGACGGCCGCCGGGTGGTGATGGGGCCAGGAGCGGTGATGGGGACGCCCGACGGGAGGTGATGGGAAGGCCTGAGAAGTGATGGAGGAGAGTGAGGAAAGGCGGTACTATCCGTCCTTACCGGAGAGTGACGTGATCACCTCCAACACCTTTTGTTCCATGACACAAAGGTTCAGTCCGGGACACACACACACCTCTTCAACCAGGCCAGGCCTTGCGGGCACCAAAGGGGGAGAGGGTCTTAGACGATACACAGGGCGAGAGAGAAGCGGACGAAAAGTCTTTTCAGTGGGCAGTGAGCACATCCAAGCGCTGTCCCAACCTCTCCGGTGCCACAGAGGCATCATCCAAGACGAGGGTAACCTGAGTCCTACGCCACTATCACAGTACAGTGGCCGGACGGTACCACCACATCAGCCACTGCAGGTTCGCTGGGCATCAGTTCCTGCAGCAGGTACAGGGCTCAAGCGGTACCACAGATGCCAGTCTGCTTTCCTTTATACCACATGCTTTCTGTTTCCTTCTGATACGACACAACTTCTAATTTGCTGTTTTTCCTTATCCCTTCCCTCCGTTCGTACAGTGATACTCGAAGTCACTTTTTTAGTGAATATTTTCATCTTGAGTTAGAAGTCAACAGCATCTATAACTGCCTCGGGCATCGCCACACACACACACACACACACACACACACCAATTTCGCTGCTGTATAAAAACATGAACAAATAACCCAGGCACAAGGCCAGCGGCGGCGGCGGCGGCGACGAGGAAGCGGAGAGGGAAACGCAGGAGGACCAGGACCAGCAGCAGCACGGGGGGAGGAGGAGGAGGGGAGGGGGAATAAACAGTAAGAAGGACAAGCAAACTAAGAAGTGGAGGAGGAGGAGGAAGAGGAGGTGATACCTGAGTGGAGTGGGTGTACGAAAGAGGTAAGACCTACTGATCTGTGACGAGGTTATCTGCTGCAGTTCCTACGATCCAGGGAGGGAGGAACCTGGTGGTGAGGCACCTGGTGGTGAAGCATCAATGATGGAGGAACCTGGCAGTGAAGCACCAGGGAGGGAGAAACCAGACAGTGAAGCACCAGCGAGGGAGGAACCAGACAGTGAAGTATCAGCTAGGGAGGAACCAGACAGTGAAGCACCAAGGAGGGAGGAACCTGGCAGTGAAGTACCAGCGAGGGAGGAACCAGACAGTGAAGCACCAGGGAGGGGAGAAGCTGGTGGTGAAGCACCAGAGAGGGAGGAACCTGGTAGTGAAGCCTCAGGGAGGGAGGAACCAGGCAGTGAAGCCTCAGGGAGGAACCAGGCAGTGAAGCACCAAGGAGAGAAGAACCTGGTAGTGAAGCACCAGCGAGGGAGGAACCAGGCAGTGAAGCACCAGGGATGGAGGAACCTGGCAGTGAAGCCTTAGGGAGGGAGGAACCAGGCAGTGAAGCACCAAGGAGGGAGGAACCAGGTAGTGAAGCACCAGCGAGGGAGGAACCAGGTAGTGAAGCACCTGGCAGGGAGTAACATGGTAGTGAAGCAACAGGGAGGAAGGAACCTGGTAGTGAGGCATCAGGGAAGGTAAGGTTAGGTAATGAAGCGAGGAGGGAGACTAGATCAGTGGCCACAGGCACGAGGAAGTAGGGAGTGAGGGCGGGCAGGGTGCCACCGGCAAGCCCCAGGTGCCATGCGCTGGCCTTGAGAGTGCTGGCTCTGGCACCGTCAGCCACAACCAACCTGCTACCCTGGCCACCGTCTCCCCCGCCCTGTGGTACAGCCGGCCACCATAGCCACCTGGCCTCCCGTGGCCAGCGGTGAAGCCGGCCAGCCCAGCCAACTGGCCTGTGGTACAGCCGTACCAGCCACATAAGTTATCACCACCGCCACCAGGGAGTTCACAACACGGGGTGGTGGGGGTTCACGGGGGAGGGGGGGGTAGCTGTGTTAGGTGTCAGGATGTGTCACCTTCACTACGGGTTAGACGGCTCAGGTCCCCCACTGGCTCACCTTAAGAAAACCACAGTATACTTTAACATCACTACACGTCAGTCTTTGTCCCTCTGACACAGCTCAGGTCAGTCGTTATTGCAACTCTTTGAGAAGTTATGAATATAAATACTATTTCCTATCACGTCTCTTTCACTTTAGTGTATAACATATGTTCTTCACTACTCATAACGAAAGTCTAAGATATTCTGTTTAACAGTTCCTCATTTGACGACTTGTACGTGACCGGGAGTGAGCGGGAGCCTTCACTGTCCACATCCACGTCGAAGAACAGTGCCGGGGTGGAGGAGGGAAGGGAACAGTACATCAGCGGGTGCTGGTGGGCCGGGCCGGGAGGGACAATGCACCGAGTTATTTTAGCGCGGTGGAACCCGAGGAATTCCTGGCGGTCAAAGGCCGCCACTCCTCCTCCTCTCCTACTGCTGCTGCTGGTCGAGATGCAGGAAGTGTTAGGCATGAAAGACACGCTCGGCCCCTGGATACTCCTTACTACTGCCCTATACAAATGTACAGAACAGACATAGAGACAACGTGTTAAGATATATGTATTACCATCGTGTTAAAAAAATAACACTGTTCTTGCCGAAGAAAGTTTACCCAGCTCATGTGGGCCAGCAGGCACGGGGGTCACCCCACAACACCTACAGTCACGTACAGGATTTACAAATGAACTTAACAATGGCACAGGAGACGCACTTCCACTGCTTACTGTACGTAACGCGCAGGGCAAGATGACGTTAACATAGATACATGACCTGATAGCATGCGTCTGAGTAATATTTATGAAGTTAATATATCAATTAAATAATAATGATTATAATAACTAACAAGTCACTAAAACAGCGGCAGCCAAAGGCTGGGAACCTAGAGAAAATACAAACAAAAATACCAGGGGCGATTTAAACGGGAGATGCCAGACAGACATCTTTTACACACGTAACTGGGTGAGAGTTATCACATGATTACCTCACTCTTGATGACGTTCACTATACTTGAGATGGAGATGTTCTTATAGGAGTCTCTACTTCGTATGGGGTCAGGGAGGTTGTAGTGTCAAACAACAACCAGGGACGCGGGATCTCATGTGGCAGGAGGCGACGGTGGCGAAAAGAGTGCAAGGGGATTCTTTCTAAACTGTGGCACGTGGTCCAGGTAAAGACTGGAGAGAGTTGGCAGGACAAACAACTTGCGCGCCTCTTAAAATCTGGTGTTAGAGGGACGGAGGATGATTCTGCATACCCTTTTCCTGCACCTTTTCTAGTGGTGCACTGCTGTGAGGTGGATAGGAAGAAAGACCAGGCGTGCCTAGCCTCTAGGCAGGGTTAGGAGAGTTCGGAAAGAATGAAAGTCGCGTAGGAGGGCAGAGTCAGGTGTACTGAATCGACGAAGGACGTTGATGTGGCAGCAGAAAAATTTGATGATGGCGCTAAGGTGTTCCTTCCAGCTGAGTTCAGCGTCCAAAATCACACCGAGCATCTCTGAGGGCTGAACAGCCCGAGGAGGGTTGGGGCTTTGTATGACAGAGGGGACAGGATTGTGGGGCGAGGTGACGCGTATGACTTTAGGTCTCGTTTGATTGATTTGGCGGGTGACAGTGGTGCAGCTGTGGAGACTGAGTGGTGTTCTGGAGGTCGATGTAGTCGGGAGAGCTGTCCTCAGAATTATCCCCATAGGCAGAGACGTCACTCGTACTGCCCCCGAGCATGGAAGGCGAACATGGCATCGGTTATGAGGATGAGAAAACACTGGAGGGAGTGGAGGGTTGGTGGTGATGGCCGCTTCAGATGCCTGCAGTGCAGCCTGGCGACGCTCACTGAGGAAGTCGAGGAGCCACTGAATGGAACTTTCCGATCACCGCAACCCAAGGTTAATGGCTCTGTTGATGACCACGTTATGGATGACCACCTCAAATGCTGGGATTAAGTCAACTAAGGTGAGAGCCACAGAGGTCGTGTGTCTCTCTGCGCTGCGGTAGATGTCAGGAAAGCTAATAAGGCAGCGGATGGTTGTGACCGCCTTCATGTGAGCAAACTCCTGAATCCGAAACCTGCAGCGTCCGTGTTTAAGCCCAAGTGAACGTGAAACTTTCACAGAGTAAGCTAAGGATCGGGGAGATGGCAATGGGTCGTAACTCAGTAAGGGAACGTAATTACAATTTGTGTTACAAGGAGAGAGTTTTATAGCGTGTGTGTGTGTGTGTGTGTGTGTGTGTGTGTGTGTGTGTGTCCAGCTGTAAGGGGGGGGGGGGTCAAGGGGTCCTAAAAGATCTACGGCTTCCTCCCCCACCCCCATGGTCTACAGCTTTCTCCCTAGGCCTCCAACAGCTAGATTTATGGACATGCCTCCCACTGGTTAATACCACGGGTTCAGGAAGCGGCCCTGGGAGGATGGGGAGGCTCCAGGACGGCAAGGGTGGAGGATGGAATGCCTGGAAGAGACAATAGCTGGAAAAGGGGAAGGCCAGAGGAGGAGCAGTGTAGGGCAGGCAGGGGCAGGGAGCTGCCAAGCACAGAGGGACATCAGGAGGAAAGGACACGGTGAGGGCAGGTGCAGAGGGTGATGACATGAGGCCCGGGTGAGGCCCCCTCCCCATAATGGACTTGCCCTCCTTGCCCCCCACCACGTCCTCCGGGGTGTCAGCAACACGTGCGGGCCAGATCAGACCCTGGCTCTCCTGTTACCTGCCGCTATCAGTGATAACGTTTCTTACGGTTCCTTCTGTTATCATTATCACTGCTGTTTTTCCAGTCTGGTTAAATCATCAAAATGAGATAATACGAGGTAGTGTACGTGACTTTACGAGAGAGAGTACGAGGTGGCAGGGTCGAGTCAAAGGGCAACGCCCTTCCATCAAAGGGTTGTACCGTCGTGCCACAGGGTGCACGTAAAGCCGTGCTCAAAAGCAACTTCAGTTTTTCGATTTCTTGCAATCAAAAATGTCCTACGTATGATAGGCGTCAGTCTTCTGTCTTCCCTGCGCAGCGCAGCTCGTTATTTTCCATAAGGGGACTTTGTGACGGTAGAATCCACTGGGGTAACACGTTCAGTGTGGTAACGCCACAATGACATATCCTCAGGGAAAAATACAGACAATGTAACAGCCCGGCGAATGACGATTTATTCTGAAAACCTTACAGCCAGCACATCCTGTGGAGACGGATACTAAGAAAGAATTCCTGGGAGAGAGTACAGCCCGCGCCAGGGGGAGTGAGGAACTCAGGATATCCTGGCGACAATTTTCTCTAAGAGTGGTATTCCCGACCCCAGGCAAGTGTCTGGCTACCAAGGGCACCACCGACCCAACCATCTAACGACCGGGAACAATCTAGCCACCTCTTTCATTACATATGTTAAACCGTACAGCTCAGGGTAGCCACACTACGCTGTAGTCAAGTTGGTTCAAATAAAGGGGTAGGAGGCCGAGTGTGTGCCCCGCCAGGTGCAGGGAACAGAGGCTGACCCTTCCTTATCCCTGGCCTTCAAGGCCTCCTGCTCGTCCCCTATCACGAGGCAATACCCAAACCTCAGTATCCACCTGCTACTTTACGATACACACCTTCACACAGCAATGTGTTCATCAACCATACACACAAAAGTACGTCAAGCGATATATTTCGCGAGATAAAAAGTAATATAAATCAAAAAATAATAATTAGTTATAATTATTATCATCATTCCTATAAATCTAAGCGAAAAAATGAAAACAAAAACTTTAAATGATTAACGTATCGTATGGTGGGAGGGGGAGGAGGGCGCCAAAGTTAGAGTGCATAATATTATTTGTGTGACTTGACGCAGGTGAGCAGTGCGCCAACCACACCACAAACAACTCCTCCTGCCAACAAGGCCGCGCGCGACAGCTAACTGCCAAGTGGAGGAATGAAGGCAGGTGTGTGGGCTAAGTATGTTGGGTATGTAATAATAATAATAATAGTAGTCGTAATCATAAATGGCGAAAAAAACAATTTTAAATCGATATGAGCAAAGTTTGACCTAACGGAGGAAAAGACGAAAGAGCAAGCTACAGTATGAATTATGTCGAGCTGCAAAAGGTAAATGAGGAAAATGACTTAGGGGTAATAATCTCTGGTGACATAAAACCAAACAGGCAGTGCAAAGAAGCAGTGAGACGCGCAAACAAAATCCTTGGCTATAATTATAGGCAGCGATTTCGTATTTAAGGAAATCATCCCCTTACTCTTTACAGTTTATTGCTCCGTCCCCATTTTGAATATTGTGATCAGTTTGGGTCATCATACCTCCTGGGCTGAGAAATAAATCCCATAAGGACAGTTTAAAGAACATAAATCTATTTGGTTTAGAAAAGAGAAGGTTAAGAGGTGATCTATTGCAAGTATCTAAAATTATCAAAGGCTTTGATAATCTTGATCTGTCAAGTTACTTAAGACTTGATTAGTCTGATTTCACCCGTAGTAATGAAGACAAATTCGTGGGTAAACGATTTACCTCGAAGGCGAGGTACTTTTTCTTCCAGAACACTGTTAACATAGTGAACAATTTGCCAATTCGAGTGGTTGAAAGTAATACTGCAGATACCTTTAAGAATAGACCTTATAAGTATTTCCCCTCAAGTCCACGACTTACTTTATTTGCGCCTCCTTAGTCACACTGACAGTGTGCATGTTATTCTCTCTCAATCATCTGTATACCTCCCAACTTTTACCACACTAATCTGTGAGTTTCTGAATTCTTCTACTGTCACAACCTGCCCTGAAAGATCCCAGTCGTCTGATGCTGTTTGAATTCCTTTATATTCCTTTGTATAATTATTTTCATTATAATATATAATTATTTTCATTATAATAATCATCATTTAACAAGGTTATGATCATTACTATTATTATTGTCAATGATAATATTTGTTTAAAAAAAATTCAAATGAACCAAAACTGAAAAACCTGTTGTGTGTACATGCATTCCTACACCCACACCCCCTGTGGTGTAGCGGTTAGCGTTAATGGCCGTCAAACCTGAGATCAAACTCGCACAGGTTCGTATCCTGGTCGCAGCTGCCGGTCCACGGTCTACCCAGCTGTTCATCCTCTCCTAGAGGCTGGTAGGTATGTATATATACATATACATAAAAGTGAGGACATGGAACATATACTAGGTTAAGGAAACGGGGCAACTAGAGTGTAAAATGCTCTCCCCGCAAAACGCAAATAATCATCACAAATAGTAATCACAAAACTGTAAAACTCTTCTTATAGTACAAACAGGTAATTACACACACACACACGTTTCCCTGATTCAAGAAAGAAGACTCTCCGTTATCGCCACAGAAGACTACCTCACAGTTCAGCCATGGGCTCCAAGACCACTAGGTCACCCAAATCTCACCAAGTAACTCTATACCCCGAATCTGATTCTACCCCTGCGCACAGGATTTGCAAGTTATAAAAACGTCAGTCACACTTTCACAACACATCGTACATACACCAAGAAAAGAAAAAATAGATCTCTCTCTTCTAACTTCGCTCCCACTTGAATACGGCAGACCAAATGCATTAAATCTCAGAACTCATTCATGCATCGTGTGACGTCCAATTTTAACAGTGGTTGTGAGTCTAGAAAACCTCTCCGATACATACACTGTTGGCTCAATCTAAGATCTAAGCAACACAAATCCTACACAGTCAGTACATGAAAAAAAAGCGTGTTAGTGTACCTACGGTTCATCATACATTCCTTCCAAAGATAACGTCATGAAGTTCATAAGCGGACGAAAATCACTTCATTCACGGACTAATTGCAAGTCAGACATCCCACACAAAACTGGGTAAATGATTATATATATATATATACATATATATATATATATATATATATATATATTGGTGGCAGAAGTCATCAGCCGCAAGAGTCCTATCATAGGGTAGTCGGCGCGAGAGGCGTAATATACAGAGCAAAATATGTTCCGCAATACAGGTGATGGGAGAGGACCTGCATCAGCAGTCACTCCACCGGCACAAAAAGACGGTCACATCTTGGCTAAGGGACGCCAACAGGCCATTCAAACTGAATAGTTCTATTAGCAGAAAATGAATACACGTCAAAAAGCCGCACACAACACGAATGGAGATATAACAACATATCTCAACGCCACTACCAAAAACCAAGCACTTCAGAAGTAATTCGTTCGTACGTTACATAACCGAAGATGTGCTTGATGCCCACCATACTATAAATACATTATAAGCAGGGGTATAGATCATGTATGATGTATTAAGGC
The DNA here is from genome assembly GCA_038088735.1 of Panulirus argus. NCBI lineage: Eukaryota > Metazoa > Arthropoda > Malacostraca > Decapoda > Palinuridae > Panulirus > Panulirus argus. Next base: position 20,130 of record JAYMFT010269561.1, read on the forward strand.
AAACAAAATGTATCAGACAAGAGTGTATGGGCCAGAAAACACACTGCCAGAAACAGGCCTAACACCGCTATGAGGGAGACCGGACTCGGCTGATAGAAGAGACCTCGCCCGTCCGCACCATCCACTTTCCCCATCTGCCACAATTCACCACCCACGGTTACTTCCTTTCTTTCACTGTAATGCATAACCAATGTAAAGGCATTTCACTTCGTAAGTACGAAACCCATTTCCGCAGCATGGAATTCATTTTCCCAATAAAACATATGAACAAGCTGTACAACAAAACGGAAATATCAAAAGATAATGTGGGCGTTTCTTACAGAGAAGGAGTGCAAGTAACTAAGAGATGTACATGAGAAAGAAAGGGGCGGGAGGTCAAGAAGAAGGTGCAGGGGCTGTAAAAGAATGCATTCCATATGATCAAGCCATAACCGGTGCGTACCATCAATGCTACAAACACTGTTTACTTTTCAGGACAAGGGCGGGCAAGAAACGAAGAAATTATGAAAACTGATACTGTTATGACGGCACCAGTTCCACTGCGGATGACTCACGGTAGAGTTGCTTGATTGAGGCTGAATCATGGAATACTAATATTGACGTTCGCTTTGGCTCATGATGTCAGTGTTGGCCGGTGAGCCTTGACGGGAGCCGGCCTCTTGCTGGATCAGCCGGCAGCGAGCACCATGACTCCCTCAGACGTAAGCAACGCAAGCCGTCGTCAGACCATCATGGAGCGTTAGCCAAGCCACAGGAGGCAATGTCGTGCAATTAATCATTTACCTGAGTCCGTATAAACTCACCGAAAATCAAGCTAGTGCGGTTTCATGAAACTACAAACGTGCTGAGCAGATGTTACTTCTCCAGCAGGAGATATATATGACAGGCGTCCGCATCGTCAGTCTCCGAGGACATCGTTTTACCATCAACAACGCTACTTTCACACTGTCAACAACAACAACAAACGCAACCCCGCGGTCTACTTTCACTTCAGTCCCCACACAGTACCTTACTGTCCCTATGCAACAAGTACTGAGTAAAACTGACCCAGTTGTCTGACCGGTGTTGAAATAATTTGCTGCACACCAGCGCGGCCATGACTGAATATATTCCGAGCATGGAAAAAAAAAAATCCACAACTAAGATGGCAATGTGCCAAGCTGACTGACTACTTGAGTTGCTCAACTTGAGCTTAAAACTCTTTGAGTAGAACGGTTCGGCCCCTGAGCACGAGGGTGCGATTCCTGGGTATGATGGCTTGAAGCGTCACGTCAAAGGCCAGTACATTACACCCAGGGGTCGTGTAGCGTCTTGCCGAAGGTATAGTACCATCGTGGTCAAGAGACTGTCATACGTGAAATACAAATGGAAGTCCCAGCAAACGATACCAGCCCACGATACGCGTCCTGCCAATGACAGTTTTCATACTACTGGAAAATCTACCAAGATAAGTATCCGTAACTATCACAGCACATACACTAAGAAATCTTCATTAGTGATCATCTGGGATAAGTTACACATATGGGAGAGATACAACACAAGGATAACCGGATGAAAGTTATGGCCATGTAGCGAAGCCTTGTCCCGGCCAGAGACGGCCTGCTAGGCTGCGTGGGGGCGCCAGCGAGGAGGGAATGCTAGAAGCAACAGGCGGCATCAATGTTGCCACTCGTGCACATTTGTTTCATTACTCATTTGCAAACAAATGAAACTTCTCTCTATCATTTTTCATGCAAAAAGTCTTTTCCCAGACGTAGAAGAAGCTAATGAGAAAAAGGATCGCAGCAAACACTCGTCCGGTATTGTACTGAAGGAGGTTTACCATAATTAGCTCAATTACACTCATCAAATACTGTTTGTGCCTTTGTAAACATGAGGGTCTCCACACACACACAGCCGGACATCCTCGGCAACAACGCCGACCCATCGTTATAACAGTCACGTATCCAACATTAACTATGGACTGTGTACCCTACACGCGCACTCACCAGCCCTGAAAATTGTGGACCCAACATATGGCAAGAGCCCTGGCCCGGTGCCAGGCGAACAGCTGATTCTGACACCGGCCGGCCCGAGCACTCCCATGGAGCAGTGTGGCACCCTACCTCATGCACCGCGTCCCCCAGGCACCCGAATGCACGTCAACCCCTTCCAGATTCCCCAGGGTGACCCTACCACCAGAACCCTCCCTCCCGCTGCACCATACAACTCCCAAGCCCACGCCTCCCTCACCCACCAGCCGGCAGAGGGCCCTAACCTGCTCTCAGACGTTGACATCCATTACTTGCACAGCTATAACAACACTTTCTTCTCTAACTTCTTGTACACGACGGTATTACTCTTGGCTCTGATGGCCTGACCTTTGCCCTGACCCTCAAGGGGGAAAGTATAATGGCCTAGCACTTACCCTGGCCCTTAAGGGGTTGGGTATGATGGCCTGGCCTTTGTTCTGGCCCTTAAGGAGCAGATCACCGACCGGGTCATGGTAACAGCGTCGTGTTCAAGATGCTGAACATTCCCCTCTCGCTTCCCGCACGATCCATTAGAATTTCCTCAGTAAATATATCCAGAGTGTTGCCATTAGCTTCGCCCCAGCAAGCATTCCTGAACACCGTCCCTGACCGCCCATGTGGAACCAAGTATCCAAACCTATTCTGACACAATTTCACAGTCGGACGTGACCACACTCACAACTCCAACTGTAAAAAAATGGATATATTTTCACCCTCCATACCTGCTTTTGTCTTACCCAACCGGCGATATCACATGGTTTCCTGTTATTAGTAAAATACATGTCACATAATATGGGTCAACAAATTCACAGATGAGAACACGCCGAGCCAAAAAAATGGCCGCCAGAGAACGAAACTACAACACATACGAGATCAACATGGCTGTCTTATATCCCCTTGTGGTTTATAAACCACAAGGGGATTTACAGCGAGACAATACATCTCCATCTCACGTCCGGCGGTCGCACCTGGCTTCCTGGGGCCACAGTAATGGCTGGACGCTGAGGCCGAGACAATGTGATGACTCAGGTAACATTTGGCATAAACAAGCTCATTCCTCGGGCGGGCCCCTCACACCCATCGCTCAGACCCGCCGCCCTCCTTCCCCCTCAAACACTCCCCAACCCTCCCTCCTCCCACGCGTTCACTGACAAACGTGCTCTAATACGTTCGTATCTAATTACATATGCTGATCTCAAGACACTCAACAGTGACGGGTTCGTGGCGTTCACGCCTCGGTTCTGGTGTCACGTCCGACGGACGGACGGCACACAAAGTCCCCCAAGTCGGTGTTCATCCCCAAAGAACAGGACAAGAGGACTCACGACATGTCCATTGGCTAAGTGTCGTCTCTCTCTCTCTCTCGCTCTCAAGGAAAAGATATGGGAGTCAAACTCTCTCCCCGTAACACAAATGGTAATCACAACCACAAATCACACGGTACACTTACCTAACCTGACCACCCGGTGCCGGCGACTGTCATGCCGGCAGCACCCAGCAACTGAGGACCCCGATATCTGAAGTCTTCCAAACTGATAACCTGAATACAATCGTCCATCATAAAGTACACACCTTGTCTCTACAGCAACCCAGCACCTTCTTTCAATGAGGGCATCCTCCACTACAGACGATCCCAAAATCAATAGGTAGTACTCACCCGTCGTTTCCTGGGCACGGCGTCGTCGAAGAGGGAGTCATCCAGCTCCAAGCCGTCGTCGATGTTGGGCGGGCTAGACTCGGAGAGCGGAGGCGAGGGCGTGGCGGAGCGGTGGGCGGGGGACCGGGATGACGATGAGGACGAGGAGGAGGACGAGGATGACCCGTCCACCCACGACCACACGCCCGACGACACCGATGACCCCGGCGACATAGACTCCCCGACCATACCTTCAGGGCAACAGTGAAAGGAGTTAGTCTACTACACGAACATATTCTGTATATGGCTTTATAAATAATGCTTAACTACATCAACACATACATGAATAGATCTAAATCTTATATGTTCGAGTCCTTGCTGTTGAAGGGCATTGATATATATATATATATATATATATATATATATATATATATATATATATATATAA
>JAYMFT010269562.1:0-10645 GCA_038088735.1 Panulirus argus
AAAATCTCTCTCTCTCTCTCTCTCTCTCTCTCTCTCTCTCTCTCTCTCTCTCTCTCTCTCTCTCTCTCTCCCCTCACCTCCGGCTTTGGCCACGCAGAGCACCGGACATACCATCACCACCACCACTGCCGCCGCCTCCTACAGACAGGGTGTGTGAGCTTCGGCAGCTCTTGAGACAGGCCGGTTTTGATTGCCTGCTGCTTTTCCCTGCATCACAGTTAGACCTTGGAACTCCTTTTAATGCTTGTGTCTACCTATGCCGTCCTGAAGAGGCAGAACAGTCATCACTTAGAGATGACACTTTATATATATATATATATATATATATATATATTCCCAAAAAGCCCGACTTTCATGCGGCTGCAGAAGGTACCTTTACAGGAAATTAAAAAGTATAATGAACCTGTTGCGTCTTTTTTTTGCCACCTGAAGCCAAGACGATTACGACTGATACACTGTCGATAATCCACCTCATTAAAGATCTTCTGATTACGGTAATTAAGTGCAGAGGATTTCTTTTCGTGTGTATTGATGAGTGAGTAGGTACAGGTGACGAGGCCCCGGGTGTCGAGCGTGGAGAGAGAGCTGACCCATACACCAATGTCCACACACACACACACACACACACACACACTCACACACACACACACTCACCTATTGTTTGTTTTACCGTGTCTCCCAGCGGGCGATGCACACAGCTCGCTGTCCTCATTTACGATGCTGATTAACTCATATTTCCCCCTGATTTATTAATATTTATTTAAACACACTGTGTCTAAATTGATGATGAAATTATTAACATTTATATTTTCTCTCTTTCACCTGCAGGTACGTGGGAGACAGTCGCCATCACCAGGCCACGTAAGTAATAGCGTCCGTGTAGGATCCACCTGTCGGTGGTCAGCATACGCTTGGACCCCTGTCGTGCGAGTACGATCGGGCTGAGTTCAACCGCTTTGTACACCACACCAAAACCCTCTTCTCCGTCAGGTAGGTCACAGACAGTTGTCGCGAGCAGTGTGTCTGTGTTACTGACGGCACAGAGGATGGTCAGGTCAGCGTAGCTTTGCCCTTGGGTGGGCCGCACTTGTCGCATTCCTCCACCCTCTAAAGATGATGCCAGTGTAGGTAGATAGTCCTCAGACGTAGAGGATGATTACCCCCCCTCCATCATTTAGCCAAGTGCAGGGTAATTATTATCCTCCGGGGTGGCTGAGTACAGGCTGATCAACCCTCCTCCCCGCTGCTGGCCAAGTGCAGGGTGATGACCACGGCTGTCTGGCCAGGTGCAGGGGGATTACCCCCACAGGTGGCCAAGTACAGGCTGATCATCCCCACAAGTGGCCAAGTACAGGGTGAATAACCCAACAGGTGGCCAAGTACAGGCTGAACACCCCTACAGGTGGCCAAATACAGGCTGCTCATCCCATCAAGTGGCCAAGTACAGGCTGCTCACCCCCCCTCCCACAGGTGGCCAAGTGCAGGGAGATCACTTCCACAGGTGGCCAAGTGCAGGGTGATCGCTTCCACAGGTGGCCAAGTACAGGGTGGTCTCCTCCATAGCTGGCCAAGTGCAGGCTAACCACTCCCGCAGCTGGCCATATGGAGAGTGGTCATCATGACAGATGGCCACATGCAGGCTAACCGAAGCCGCGGATAGTTACGGGTGCAGAATAATCACAGCTGCAGGTGGCCACATGCAGGATGATCATCCCCTTCCCACTACTCCAACCTCCGAATCGCAGATGGCTTCGTGCTTCACAGATGGTCACGTTGATGAAGATATCTCTCGCTGATATACATATGCACTGTTGGTTAAGTGCTTCGTGACTGCCCCTCCAGATGGCCTAGACGGCGGGGATGGTCGTCTTCGTAGGTAGACAGGTGCTTGTAGATGTTCTCCTATGTGGCTGAGGTGGTCGTCCTCGTAGGTAGACAGGTGCTTGTAGATGTTCCCCTATATGGCTGAGGTGGTCGTCCTCGTAGGTAGGCAGGTGCTTGTAGATGTTCCCCTATATGGCTGAGGTGGTCGTCCTCGTAGGTAGACAGGTGCTTGTAGATGTCCCCCCTGTGTGGCTGAGGTAGTCGTCCTCATAAGCAAACAGTCATGGGTTGGTATCCTTAAGGACAGGGAAATGTAGTATAGCCAAGCTTGCATTGACGAAGAGCAGTACACACCCGACACCACAGCATCAACTGTGATCCAGTTGTAGTCTATGTCAAAGACGTCATTCAAGTTACTGTTTACCCCATCACTTGCGACGCTCCGAGATACAACTTCAGTATAGCTGTACAGGACTTAGTGTCATGTCCAACTCTTAGTATGCATGCCACTAATGGGACACCTTAGATGTCCAGATGGTCGGTTTTGTTAAATCTTGATGTTCCAGTTGTATGGATTATTAATGAGGTTTTTATCTAAAGGAATGTTGGAACAGTGTTATTTGGAATATATTTCTTTAAACAGTTTTACCATTGCGCGGCCCGAGAGTCGAACCAAAGTAAACGAGAACAGCAAGCGGACAGCGTACCTCTGGACTACCACACTATGTTAAGTAGTGCTATAATGTAATTTTTATTCAAGTTCGGCCGAGATTTTTGATGTTCGACGGTCCACAGTGTGTTGCCATGGGAGGGTTAGCGGCACGTGACTCTCTTCTGAAGAGTTAGAAACCACTCGCCGCACACGATCGCTCCTCAATGGCATTTGATAAGGAGGGACGAGCCTTCTGTAGAAATTGGCCCGGGCCAGGCTAAAGACCTGGCGAATCTTAAACGAAAAAGCAAGCTCCTCCGTAATGGAAAATGAGAAATGGTCATGGCACAGAAACACACGCCAGTACCCAAGGTCTATGGATACGTTATAAGTAATGGAACAGACCTTCGGCTGTGTCCAGTCTCTGGTGCGATGTCATCGCGCTCTGCGGACTGATGCCTACATTGCACCCGCATCTGTAGCTCTTACTCCGATTATTCACTCGGGGTGGATGAAACTTATATTTAGTCTTCCACGATTTCCTTTTTTCGCAAAGCGGTATGTTTACGTTATATGTTTCCTACGTTATCAATACGTTGTCATGCCTCCAGTTGGCGAATACTCTACCGCAGCGATTGTTTCCACTGACTGTGGAGTGGAGCTGTGACGTACCAGAGGGTGGTCGTCAGTACTAGGTAAACCGTGGTTGATGATGTGTACCTGTGTTCTTGTACGTGCCGCAACAGTGGGTGCGGGTGAGCCTCGCGCTTTGACACACTCGGTCTCTCTCTCCCTGGTAGCAGCTGTGTCTGGTACACCTGGTTCTCTGCCCAGGTAGGAGGGGAATGGAATTATTCCTGGTTTTGGTAGCAGGTATGTGTGTGATTATTACTTTTTTCCCCGCTTTGGTAACAGGTGTGAGTCGTATTTCTGGTTCTCTGCTTTCCTAGCAGGTCTTTCTGATACATTTGTTTCCCTGCTTTGATACTACATGTTTCCGACAGCTGGTTTTCTTTTCCTGCTGTAGGTGCGTTTAACATACCTTGTCCCCTAGGCCTACTCCTTTACCCCTTGGGAACAGGTGTGCCTGTTCCGTTAGTGCAGCTGTAGATGCGTGTTAAACACCTGCCCTGCACCTGTCCTCCCTGGTATTAGATGCATATTACACATCTGTCTACCACCCCGTCTTCCTTAGTAGCAGGTGCATAATACACACCTGTCCCCCTCCTGGTCCTCCCGAGTTGCAGGTGTATGTTACAGAACTGCCCTCGACCAGGTCCTCCCTGGTAGCAGGTGTACCTCACGACCTCCTTCTCCGGCTGGCCGTTCTGGTCGACGAAGAACTGGAGCGCATCATCAAAACATGAACCTGCATCGTTGGGTGTCTGGGCGTCAAATTATTAATTGTTCAGCGGCGTGTAGTGCTGATTGGCCGCGGTGCGTGTCTCTCCAGTGAGCGTTTAAATCCGGCACTTAGGATTGTACCTCATCACAGCCAGGAATGCTTGCTTGCGGAGAAAACACCTTTTTTTTTCTTGTAGATTGATTTTATTTTTTTTCATTAATAACATCGTTTATTTTTTTTGCTTTCTTCAATGCTGTTCTCATCGCGCAGTTAATACCCGTGCTTAACAGCCTTAAACAGCTGTTGTATGAGGGCTACCACACACACACACACACACACACACACACACAAAACCACCTCCTTGGTATAAAAGTCATTGGCCACGGTGATGAAGACAAAAACCAGTTTTTCTGTATAATAAATGTCGTCTGTAAGGTTGAATTACTCTTTCCAACGTAATGAAGCGCCTTATTAACACAGGCGTTGACTGTGGGTTTCTTTTTTTTTTAGGGTAGGCTTCTGAGCTGTGTGTAGTCTCAGCCACTGGTCCAGGTCGGGACAAGCCTGAAGGGATGAAGTCAAAATGTTTAACTGACATGAGTATTTCACCAAAAAGGATCAAGCTCTTCTCTTGGATGGAAGATTTGTATCTACTAATGAGAACTGTTTATGTTTGGAGACCAGCAGTGATGAATAGAGGTTTGATTTTCATCGTATAGTTCTTTGAACATTTACGAGAGCCGTTTTACTTTCCAAAATGAGTGTTTGTCTACGAGGTTTCACTCCCAGTTGCCTATCACGAAATGTATGGTGATTGTTAACGAGGTTTCACTCCCAGTTGCCCATCATGCCCCAGCCAATGACGACGCGGAGTAAGGGAGGGAGGGGTTGAGGTGGCGCCTGGCAACCTATCACTCTCAATCATTTACACTTTTTCTCTGGTGGTGTATGAACGTGTTGATTCGTCGGTCGTTTGACGTCGCCTCGCGACGTCTTCATTTTCGTTAACAGCCTTGGCGCTGTGGTGGATTAGGGCGTTGCGAGCCGCTCAGTGGCCGTGCGTTCGCTCCCCGGCCGCTCCCCGGGGATTGTTTCACTACACTGCTGGGCGGTTACCGACCCCACTGAGCAAGGCGTTGGGGTGTGAATTGTGCCACTGGACATTGCCGACCTTAATGACCCTTGGAGGCAGTCGATAGGCCTAAAACCCCAACACATTTACATTTACATTTTCGTTTCTGGACTTCAGGATGTTGGATGGTATGATGGTCTTTTTTTACTCGATGGTCCTCTATAACACGAACCGTAAGTATTGTGTTTTGGGGAAATTAGCACGCCTGAGGACCACACCAGCTTCAGGTGCAATACGGCAACGAACTGAGACTGTTTTGATGGCCAGTCTTATGCTATTTTATATTAAATATATTTACAATTTACGCCCCACATATGTTCGGAATTTTTTGTTAAATGCAATCAATAGCTCTTTTTCTATAAAAGCCACCGGCTAGAAACGCATCCTAGGCTGTGTTAGACACATTAGGAAATATACCATCGCTCGCCTAAAAATTTCCTTGGGTCAGAAATTGGAAAATAAATGTTCTACACTAGCGTATTTGAAGGTCTTTGATTTTTAACAAGAAACACATCACTCAAAACTTAACTAACAACGGGGGAAGTGAACACATTATTCGACGGAGAATGTTTAGTTTGATTAGAAGGACGCTTGCCGGAACATTCCGTCTCATGTCAGGATGGCTTGCAAGTTTAATCGCTTTTGATTTGACGAACATACATTGTTGATATGGGAAGCCGGAAATCAGGATTCATGGGGTTGGAAATGTTTGGGAGAACTGGTAGTGATAATATGGAGAGTTGGTAGTCATGGATTGGGATTGGGAAGTTGGAAGTGGCTTGGAGAACACTTTACAAGCGCTCGATAACTTTCGTTCAAAGGTGTACAAATGTAGAGAGATGTTAGGCAAGTTAGAATATTTGGTAACTAGTGCACGCAGGCAAGGACACTTTGACAATTCAGTGATGCCTTTCGGGCTATGCATATAGCGCTACAGATTGTGTTAATTTAAACGCGTTTACACCAATGTCTCTTTTACGTGGCAGAGCTGGCATGTTTTCGAAGATTTTTTTTTTTATCGGTTATGACTGATTGAGAAGGGTTAAGTTGTCGCCTTGTCCCAGTTAGCATTTTTTTTTTATACGGGGATAATTTCTGAATTGTCCACAACAGCAGTTCAAAAACTGTGGCGTATTTGCTGTGCAAGTACCCAAGCTCTCGTTAACCTTGTGTTCGTATTTTCTGGATCTGAGGTACCAGGATGTTTGTTCTGGAGAGCGGGATCTTAAAGATAGTAGAACTCGTGTGGCCAAGTGTTTCAGACGTTAGGTAATAGATCCCCTCTCTCCCTGTTTTATTGTCCTTGCGCCACTTCGTTACTGGATTTATCGACTTTGCATGAAAAAGTTGTTATATTTAGTGAGGCTTGCAAATCTATAGTCTGATGAGCGAGAACCAAAATCATTTAATTAGAAAATTTTGCCGTGTCTAGCGAGAATTGTCGGAGGAGATTGCCATGCACTGCTGTTTCGTGAGGGTTACTCAGTCTATATTTTTCTTTTTTGAAATGTATCATTATTGATTTCACCACGCAAACATTATCATTGGTAATTTTTACAAGTTCCGCCCCACAGAGATATTTTGGTGAGCGATGATGTGCGTCCCAATTTAATGAACCTGTCCTACCCTAGGGGGGTAGTGTTCCTAGCAGGGGGCTTATGAAAAATGGATCGATCGATCGCATGTAACAGAAGTTTCGTAACTTCTGTGGGACGTAAACTGTAGATGTACCTTATTCTTGAGGAATTAGGAGTATTATGGGTGATTTGCCAGTTAATCCACGCGTTGATACCAGGATGCAGTCATTTTGTCCTGCAATGCTGTTGTGCTTCGAGAATGCAGTCAGGGCGGCGGAGCGTCATTTGGAGCATTCTTGTATTTTCCCGGGTATACGTTACCGTCACTGCGATTGACCTATTGAACATCGTAGAAAAATATTTTTCCGAGAATCTCGCTCCGCAGGCCGCAGACACTACTCTCGCATTGAGGAAGAAAATCACCCACTTGGAAATGATGAGGCTAGGCTCTGACTCGACTCTTTTAAAATGATATGCAAGAGTTTATGAAGCATTACCCTTGATCTATAACTGTTTCATAGTTGAGGTAGTGAGTGTGCTTTTGGTTTGAGTGGATACACACGGGGAGAGAATATACCGAACAGTATCAGAGGTTGGGACTCTAGTTCAACCGGTTGAAGGATTTACTTTTTGCTGGCACGGTCTAACAAGTGGTTCCCTCCACGAATTTAGTTTTGATGCCGTTGATCAGACAGCTTGATAGCCTATTGTCGAGATAGGTCGTAGCGTTATCGTTGCTAAGGGAGATGAAGACATACCCCGAGGACTCAGGTCCCATGTCTCAGCTAGCTTGCCGGTTATACGCAAAGGGAATAAAGTGGAACGGTATCCACCTAAATGCCGTCCTAGCGATGCCTCGTGGGACTGTTGAAGTGCGGAATCTCTGCGTGCTTTAGTTGTCCTCAGCACAAAGAACCTCTTAAGGTTGATGGTGTACTGCTCTTCTTGTAAGCCAGATTTGCATCCCTGTGTCGAATGTAGGGGCAGGCGAAGATACCCCGAGGCTTAAGGTCTCATTCCCTGGCTTAGCGTAGGAGAGTGTCTGCCCAGTGACAGTCCAAACGCTACCTCAAAGCTGTTGCATTGCGGAACTTGAAGAGGGGGTTTGTCTTTTATATACAAGACCTTAATGATTGCCGATGAAGTATAATCGTAACTCTCTGGCAGAATTAGGGGGGTGGAAGATGAATTTCATGTCCTAAGGTTCCCATGTCGCTTCTTTAGTATCACGGATACAACTAAGGGAACGGGGTATGAGAGTGACTGCTTGTGGAGGGTCCTTGCGTTTCCCACGAAACCTCAGACCTTTTAGTTGTACGTGGAAGTGACGCGACAGAAATTTTGATTAATGACTCGGTTTACAAGGAAATGCAAGGGAAAGTCGGATGACAGGAGACCTGATGTTGTGTTTCGTGGTTATCATCTGCAAGACTGTAATACTATCCTAAAGTCCTGATTATGTATATGGAGACGGGACAGTAAAACAGGAGGTTCTTATTAGGTTGAGTACCACTTTGGCCCAAAATCGAATCTTAGTTACTTCTTTAGGATGGAGGCCAGGAAAACCTGGATATAGTTTTAGTTTGAAAATTTTTATTAAACGTCTCTCAGACCTACTTTATGGTCTGTTCACCAAAAGTGGTCGACGACCCTCAAGTCTGTTGGTTCACCGAAGGGCATTATTTACTGCAGCTCGCCCTCCCAGAAAATATGGCGGTTTTACAAAAGCTTGCCCATGACTGACATAAAAGATCCCTCTTTTATGTGAACTGACAAGGGTTCTTCGTGTTGTATCTTTCGTATAAGAGAAGGTTTTAATATCGGAGTTCTGTCTTTCACGTAAGATGTATGGATAGTCCGAAGCCAAAATACTTTCTTTTTTATCATAAATCGAAATTATAATATGCATCTGTCCAGCTGAACCTTAAGATATATGCAGTCTAATCGCCTATTAGAACTAATCCTAAAGGAGCTTACTTTCGTTTCAAGAGAAAGAGTAGGGAATTGCCCGTAAGAGCATCTACTGAGACCCATGTCTTGCAGAGCCCCTGTTGACTATTTTTGACACGTGTCGAACTTTGGGTCGGGCTGCTTTTCTCCTGAGGGTCATAGAGAAGCAGAGGTGTAAATTAAGGCTTAGAGGTATTGACAAATCAGCAGGAAATTGATTTGTGCCCGTAACCCCGGCAGATTTGCTGTGCACCCCATGTTCTTCCAGTGAGTGGTAGCACAAAAGGATTACAGAGGTCACAAAGGGTCATAGTTCAGAGCCCAGTGGGTTATTATATACGTTGTTGAAAGAACTGATGGTTCCTTGGCTCTTCCCCTTAAGAACGTTTTGAAATCTGGTCAAGGGGTCCTATTTTTGATGGAGACGAACGCATCCGTACACTGGTCAACACAGGGTTCATATCATTCTCTTGCTGTTGTGATGTCGAATCCTATCCCGGCAGCATCGATGAAACTGGTTATTCAAGCGTTTATCCGGCGTGGGGTTTGCGGCATTTGGGCACGCCCTATCGAGGTTTATGACTCTGTTATCCGAGAGGATATTGGGATCAATTGCTCTCAAGTGGATCCTTATCATCGCGAGCGAATTTTCAGGTGGATCTCTCGGCCAAATGAGTCTAGCGCCCCCTCACCACTGGAAAATGTTTTCAGTTTTCGATTCGGAAGCTGAAGAAGTCAGTGCTATGACCTTAGTTTGGAGTGTTTTTGGAGTCGAATTATCTTAAATGTCCTCGAGAGGGTGAGTTATAAACTGTTTTTTTTCTTATTTTTATGGACTAGAGACTGCTACTAACCCCAAAATAGATGAAGCAGTTTTGTTACAGTCTGTGCGTCAGGTGTCCCTCTCGAGATTTTTGGGAACTTACATAGAGTCATTACCCTCTAAGAGGGATTGTTGAGAGATTTATCACAAGATTTGGGGTTCTGGAATCATTACTTTTACATTCGTTTGTGATGTTCAAAACAAAACTTGGGGAACGTTTAAAAGATTATATTTTACGTCATTTTCTCCGCTTATTTCTGAGGCAGTACCGAGCGGTTTTGTTGTCTTTTCAGGCCGAGAGATTCTGAGGAATAACTAAATAAATCAGCGTGTTTGAGAAGTGCTCTGTGGTATACCATTACAAGAGTAAGGCCTGTACTTATATTACTTTATATGAGAATGTTTTACAAGCGCATTTAGCTCCCGTTACTTGTTTCTGACTGTGGTTGGATTGGGTAGAGATATTTTTCTTTTTTTCTTAAGGAAAGTTGTATTTTGCATGCTGCAGCCTAAATGTGGAGCTTTCAGAGGTCCTAGATCTTGAGGGGCATCATCACTCCGAAAAGTCGTCCTTGGGATCAAGATATGTTAGTGAATTTCATTCTCATGTGTAGGCTCAAACACTTGCTAAAGTTTGCTCATCTTTGTTGGGTTAAATTATGCGTAACTTAGTTTCTTGCAGAAATCGAGACTTAAATTGGCAATAAACCAGTTCTTCTAAAGCCCTTGAGAAATTATACTTTTTCTGAGGAACTTCGTCTAGTATATTTAGTCATGACTGTGATTTCCATGGCTTCTTCAAGCCTATATAAGCACGTTGCATTGTTGTAGTATAATCTTTGTTTTGAGAATGTGCATAATATACAGGCCTCATGTTTAATGATGGTTGAATGAGGGTAAATCCTCATGGATATACCTCATTTTCAAGGGTTTGATTGGTGTTAAAACCTATAAACCTCATCAGACATTCTCACAAGGCTCTTCTGCCTACGGTAAAAAAGAAAAAAAGAAAAGAAATCCATCCTTTAAAACCCTGTCTCTCTCTCTCTCTCTCTCTCTCTCTCTCTCTCTCTCTCTCTCTCTCTCTCTCTTTGTTCATTCCTTGGATCGTTTTTACCTCGCCTTCAGCCACTCTGTCACCTTCTTAGCCTGTTTGTTTGGACACCTTTACCCGGTGTTTAATGGTTACCACAAGTCGTGTGGTGTGTACCCTCGCCAATGAGTTCTGCACCTCAGGACTTCGTAGTGTCCTCTTAGGATTTGATTACATAGGTTTATGGCAGCTTCAGTATGTATGGGAATGTAGTGTTTGCAGTGGTCGTTCAAATATTACCTCGCTTGT
>JAYMFT010269573.1:0-10645 GCA_038088735.1 Panulirus argus
CCGATCTAAGGGGTGGGAGCAGGGGGCTGGAAATCTTCCCCTCCCGTTTTCACTTTCCCAAAAGAAGGAACAGAGAAGAGGGCCAAGTGAGGTTTTTCCTTTAAGGCTCAGTCCTCTGTTCTTAACACTACCTCGCTATTGCGGGAAATGGCAAATATGTATAAAAAAATATATATATATATTCTTTTTTTCCATACATATTCACTGTTTCCCGCGTTATCGAGGTAGCATTAAGAACAGAGGACTGAGCCTTAGAGGGAAAGTCCTCACTTGGACCCTTCTCTGTTCCTTTTATGGAAAAGCAGAAACTGGAGGGGAGGATTTCCAGCCCCCTCACTCCTCCCCTTTTTGACGCCTTTTACGACACGCAGGGAATATGTGGGAAGTATTCTTTCCCCCCACCCCCCATCCCTAGGGATAATATGTGCGTGCGTGTGTGTGTGTGTGTGTGTGTGTGTGTGTGTGTGTGTGTGTGTGTGTGTGTGTGTGTGTGGATAGGGAGTTGTGGTTTTGGTGTATTACACGTGAGAGATAGAGACTGAGTGTGAGTAAAGGTGGGTTTTTTCGTCTGTTTCCTGGTGCTACTTTGCTGGTGCAGGGGGTGGCAATGCTGTTTCCTGTGGGGCGGCTCCAGAAATGGATGGGAATGAGCAAGTATGAATATGTACATGTGTACATGCATGTGTATGTATATGTATGTATTTATGTATATGTTAGTATGTATCATGTATATATGTGCATGTATGTATGTATGTATGTATAGGAGTGAATGAGTCTTTCTTCATCTGTTTCCTGGCACTACCTTGCTGACACGGGAAACAGTGATCAAGTATAATAAAAAAATCATATATATATACTCTAGAATGTGAAGTAACTGGGCTGAATTCAGTCTCACAAAAAATGCATGTATGTATATAACAGACTCTGATGTCTCAAATCTAGCAACCTTAAAGCCAGGCAGTTGCCAAATTAGAGATTTCCTGGATTACAGGTATCAATATTAAAAAGGGGATCAAGTGTCAGATAATACAATTCATGACTTGACCTGTGGAGTTTTGTTTTCCTATTATATAAGTTTATGCAAGTCATAAACAAAATTAAAATTACAACTGTAGTTAACATATTTTTCAAAATTTTTTCTTGTTTCCCCCATTTGACAATGTAAAATGCAAACCAAAGTAGCAAAAAGTGATTACACACATCATCAAATGTCAGGAGTAGCACCTGGCCCAGCTGAGGCTGAAGGCAAGTAACCTTGAGTGTTATGTTACTGCAATAAGGTTGGTGTCTCAGGAAGCAGGTCTTGCATTTCTTCCATCATAGGAGCTAGTGTAGATTTGCTTGGAGAATCTTCAACACCAATCCTCAGGCATCAAGCAAGGGGTTTAGCAAAGGGGTTGGAGTTAATGTACCTAGGCACCAGGGCATATACAATGCTTTCATGCCTTTTTTAACCATTCTTCTAGGATTGCTAGCTTTGCATAAATAGGTTTTTTCAGGCCATCTTTTCTCTTACTGGATGACAAAACTCTTCCATTTCAAGAACCTTATTTAACAAAGTGATCTGCCAATTTTATCCTTGCATCCTTGTTAAGCCTTTCCTGTGTAATTTCATGAACACTATCACTCTCATCGTAGTCATCTTGAATGCTCTTTCACCTCAATGAAACAACCTCCTCATCTGTCATCTGGCACTCCAGTGGTATTTCACAGTCATATGACTTCTGACTGATATCTTCTTCACACACGTTCAAGGTGACCTCTTTACCAGTATCCATTCCCTTGGTATACCTCAACAGTTCACAAGTTAATAATCACTGTAAATATTTACAAGCAAATGATAGTATGCATCACAAAAAACTACCTGCATCGGTGATGTTGGCATAAGATTTACTGTTTGTTGTATATAAAATCACAGAACAAACATATATATAACAAAAAAAACTTGTACGACCAAAAACTACAAAACAAGTTAATAATCATCATAAACATTTATATGAGGCTGACCATTAGCTATAAATACCTCACTTCCCTCAAGGGTACTCGGAAGGCTAACCCTATAATATGCCACTGTCAACAAAAAGAACTCATTGCAGTTAATTTTTAGATTTTAAATGAAGCATCTGACTTCATGCAAAATAATCAGATCCTGCTAAGTAGGGTCATACTTTTGCAAAAAAGTTACACCTGTACCCTGCTATATGTGTGGGTTTCTGTTCTAGAAATGTTTGCATAAAGCAATATCATCTTAAAAGAACTATTACTTACGTACATTCAATAGTGATGCATTCTAGGACCTTACCTCCCCTCCCCAAAAAAGGTTTCTGACATCTTTCACAGCAAATCAAAAGAAAACTCATCTATCTAATCTATATCCTGATGCCAGTTCCCTCTGGGAATTCCCTCAAAGAGGTGGCCACAACAAGTCTCTCAATAAATGGTGAACCCCAGTGCCATTTCTTAGCATTTAGTGCCTCACTCTTAACAGGCCACTGGCAGAGGGTAACTTTAGTTTCCAGAGGTTCCTACCTAATGTTCCCATCAACCAGGGAGGGTAACTCTAGCACAGTTTCTAGGGGCTCCTACCAAATGTTCCCACCAACTACTTTTCCCTTATGTGTCTTCCTAATGTTCCTGCCTAATGTAAAAATGTAAAAACAGTCATGTGACTTTATAAAAAAAAATGAGAGAAAAAACAGATATTTACTTGATTACTCAATACCAACAGGGATATATAACCAACAACGTTTTTCTTCTGGGTATGGTCTTTAATCCAAGTTCTGAGTATCTTCAATTCTTCCAGCTGAATATTTCTTATTCTTATTGCTGTTTTTGCAGAAAGAGATTTCAAGCTCATTGCTGAGTTCCTTATCCTGTCAGTATTCATCTTAATGGCATATATTGTGCTCATCGCCCCGGCCACTTGCACAACTATATGCAGCTGAAACACCCTTGCCCGCTTCAGCTCGCCTAAGTATTTCTATTTTGTTTCTAATATCAAAGCATTCTCTTTTGCTTCATTGATGGCTTACTGGAGGGATTACGAGATACACTTGAAGGCTGCTCAGATGACACAACACTGGAGTCATCAGTAATGGCAAATCTACACACTACAATGTGAGAGTGAGTAGCATAGGTCTGCACTCAACAATGGACAAGTTACAGTTTGTAAATATGTAGACTGCCTCATGTGAGTTCTCATTCACTGCTTCCACAATGACTGACATGCAACATCTGCATAGTAGAGTCTACATGCTTTTACACAGGTCACATAATTGCAATTTTTTTTTTTTTTTTTTCAAAAAGCGGGAGAGTGGTAGAAATAATAATTGCATGATAGGAAAATTTCATTACGAAAAGCTGTATGAAGTGGGGTATTGGTGCATTCATCTACTATGTACATCCATTATCAACATGATAGTTATGCTTAAATCATTAAAGTAAACCTTTTGAACAACAAATCGACTGAATTATAACATTAAATCACATGCAAGCATTCATTCAATGGAAAATAATTCATAAGTGAAACTATGGCACATAAAACAATTTGGCACAGGATAAATTAATCAGACAGTGATCATCCATTTTGAATTCCTTTTACAATAGTTATAAAGTAAACACCAAAATTCAATGGACAAGATTTTACTCTGCCATAATTTATCAAAAAGCTGAGTCATTAAAGTCAGTTTTCAGATCAATTAATAGGTATCTGACCCATGAGAGCTAAAGATCTTAGAAAGTGATGCCACACTTATGCAGAGAGCCACACTAAAGAACTATGAATTCAACTAATGTGAAATCTTTTATCAACATGATGAAGGTCTTCATATATCTTGCAATAAACTTTTTGGTGGAAAAAATCTACTGGGGTATGGCTTAAAGATTTATTAAAAATTCCAGTTTATACAACTGATGCATCAGTGAAACTTTAACAGATATAAGTCAATACAAATTCATTTTGCATAGAAAGTATTTGTGAGACACTGATCAACTGTCTTGACTAAATAACATTTTGAAAAAGACTTAAGTATAAAACTTTAGTTTGCTGACTGCAAAATTCACAGTTATCTCAAAAGCACTACTTTACTAATGATGAAGAATACATAGAATGAATGGTATTACAAAAACTACACAAAAAGGAAATGACGTGTGTGTGTGTGGGGTGGGGTGGGGACAACAAAATAACTATTTTTAGGACATTAATCTATTTTCCATTATTTACTTTTGCAATGACTGAAACATGCAAGAACTCAAAATATCTAAAAAAAAAAAAAGGGTTTAGGTCAAAGATACATACTTTAAAATCTGCAGCTAATGGGCAATACATAGTTTATCCAAAATGATTATGAATAAATATTAAAAGCAATAGACAGAAATGGCTATCTGATACACAGGACCGATGTAGATCCATGTAATCAATGTTTAAACTTCTACAGAACAAGAGTGGAACTATAAATATAAATCTGTGGATTGAAAATATCTGTAAACACCAGAGCAAGAGCAAATAAAAGTCAGGTAATTAATCCACAAAAATCTAACCATAGCTACATATAATAATACAAGTGAGTAAATCAAATATTTTGATCATCAAACACTCATGATGTCATAACCAACAAATGTTCTATGAGATGCAATAATGGAGAATGACATATTGTTTGCATATTATTCCTTCCACAGTGTAAATTTAGAAATTTTCTTTGCAATAGAATTTTGTCATCTTTAAAGTGTTTCTTGCACAGTACCACATCTATGATGAACAAAATTTAATAATACTAAAGTGCATATCAGCTGTAATATCTATATCTGTGTAACATCAAGAAATATGTATATAATAACAATTACATTACAAATTCAAGAAGTATGCTACATTGGGTAAAATACTCCCGACGGTGTTTTTTGGATTCGAGGCATGGACTTAATATCAGCAAGTAAAAAAGAGGGTAGGTGTACTGGAAATAATATTTTTGAGCTCAGTATGTAGTGTGAAGAGAGCAGACTGAATAAATAATGACTGGGTAAGACAAGAGGAGTGGCAGCAAGAAGAAAATCCATTAGAGAGCTGAAAAGAGTGTGTTGAAATGGTTTGGATGCATGGAGAGGTAGACTAAAAGAGTGCACATGTCGAAGTGGAAAGAAAAATGAGAAGAGGGTCACTGAGGAGGAGGTGGAAGGATGAAGTTAAAGATGCTTTGACTGACTGGGACCTGAATGTGCAAGATAATGTGAGGCATACATGGGAATGAGTGAACTGGAGCAATTTGTGATATACAGGGGGTGCCATGAATCTCATCTCAACACAACTTCCTCAATAAACTCAGACTTGGACAAGATATCTCTTGGTATATGAAACTTGGTTAAATTCAGTACCTCCATGATCCAGTTTCTACCCATCCCTCTATCAAAAACTCTTGAAAACTCTCATTTATGCATTGACTGTTCTGTAATTCTATCTCTTGACTCAATGAACATACTTGGTTTTACTATAACATCCACTCCTTCTTGGGAACCCCACATTATGGAGAAAGCTAAGTCTTCCTCTAAGAAACTGGGAGTCCTGTTTAGATATCAAAATTTCTATTCTTCTAAACAGTTGCTCCATTTATACATAGGATTAACTCATCCTTGTATGGAATACTACTCTCATGTCTGGGATAGTTCTAGCTCTGCATTCTTATTCAGAGTTGACTTGAAAGCAGTCCAGCTTATTAACTTTCCCAAGCTAACTTCAAAACTTGACCTGTTTGCCTTACACCACAATGATGGTTCACTCTCCCTCTTCTATAGATATTACATTTTTTTTTTTTTTTCCCTCTCTCAAGAGCTGGCTGCCCCCACCACTAGCCAGACCATGCAATACTCAGTAAGCTGCTGTATTGCATGATTACTGTGTAGACATTGGCAACTCAAGGGTGTACCATTTAGATAACTGTTTCTTTCCCTGCACATCAAAGCTTTGGAACTCTCTACCTTCACATGTCTTCCCCAATGACTATGAACTATGATCTGGCACATTTTTAAAGACAGATTTTTCATTTCATTCAAAATTTGTAAATATTTTTCCTTGTGTCTTCCTTTTCCTTTTCATAATCCTCTCTATGTTTAAGTTATAGCCCAGCTTCAATGTGGACCTTTGTCCATAACAGAGCCTTTAAAAAATATATGAAACAGTCAGTAAAAACCACTAAAGGTCTCTAGGGCTTGGCTGTGGATATGGGGGCTCAAGTTTCATTGCATTAAACATGCTGGCTAAACAGAAAATGCGAGCAAATGAGGCTGTTCATCTTTTCCTTGCATTGTCATGCAGGGTACACTAAACTTGCATGGAAAATATAAACTTTGGTGTAGGGTAATTTCCTTTAACCAACAAACATCAAAAGATCAAAGGGTAATTTCCTTTAACCAATAAACATCAAAAGGTCAAATGCAGCTTGGCAATGAGCTGAGGTGCTCTGACCTTAGACCCACATGTGGGGTATACTAAGGGCTTGGCTACACCTTAAAAGAAACCAAAAATCACAATAAGGAATTTATGTATGTTTTTGTTGAATGGACCACAAATTACATTTCTTACCAAAATATCCCAAAGAACATTTAAAAAACTAAGAACGCATGTGAAATACAGTGCTGCTCCTGCTACCTACATGTAGCCACTGCCAGCCATGTGTGAATAGTTGAGGTTTCCTTACCCATGACAAAGGGTAAAATTGTAGCATCGAATTATTGACCTTGATTCTTTCAAATCAGAAATGAAATGTTTCACAGAAACTGAGCCCCAATTGAAAGTTACTACACTTCCCTTGGAACTCCATTTTATGATATAATTCCATTAATTTTGCCTCCAACATGATGCCAGTTTTGACCTGACCTAATTAAAGAGGCAGCTTAAACTGCTCACATGTTTTGTTTCATTATCTATGAAAGGAGTTACTGAGCCTTGCAAAGTTATCTGTTGATGTTCATGCTGCTTAGAATCAGATGATTCATGCATGAATAAGCTATTTTCTCATAGTATACAAAATACATAAACCTAGACCAAATCACTTCCCTAATAATGCTGTGCTTTCACCCAGATCAAAATATATGAGATTTCCTTTATCTTTCAGTGTCAATACAATATCCTTATGCATCTTTAACACTTGAGAACATTCCCCATTTGACAAGACATGCTTTGGACCTATAATGATCCCAACATATTGCTTCAGGTACACTTCCCCGAATCTTTCTTAACAACCAGAAAGGAATGCCTGTAAAAGCTTATCCAACAAGTGGTTCTATGATGTTTTTGTATGCCATATCTGCAGTATTGTCTTTTAAAAACTGATTTCTGCTTTGGCATCTTAATTTCTGAAAGGGTCTATAATACATATGTTAGTCATATTAGTCATATTTGAAATTTAAGTCTTTTAAACTCTGATTTAGGCTTTGGCATCTTAATTTCTTCAAGGTTCTAAAATATATTTGTTTGCCATATCTAACACATAATCTTTTCAAGCTGATCTGGGCTTTGGCATCTTAATTTCTGAATGGTTCTATTTTTCCTTGCCATATCTGCAATATAGTGCAATATAGTCTTTCAAAAACTGATCTGGGCTTTGGCATCATAATTTCTGAAGGAAAGTCAAATGAAATTTCTATAAACTAAACAATCTTGTTATGAAGTGAAAAAAGGCTCATTTGTTGAGTTGTCAGAAATTCTGAATTCTTGAGGTGATTCAAAACTCTCACCAACCTACTCTGAAGTAGTTCTCTCAAACTTTGTGGCCTTAAAGAGATCAGCCTGAAACAAAAAATCGTGCCTTCAAGACTGACATTTCCTTTACAGGGTCTTTTTTCTTTTTTTTTTTTTTTTTTTTTAAGTAACAGAACCTTTGAAGTTGTAAGAATATCCAGACAACTATGAGGAAAACTGTTCAACTCACCCTTCTATATAATTTTCACAGATATTTACTCAACCTGCTCTAAGCCTCATAAACTGTTTTGTCTTCCCTCCCTGATCTCTTAAATACCTGCTAGTGACCAAAAAATGGGTTCGTAAGCCTTTACAGGCAGAGATCTCCTTAGTTTTAAATCTTTCTGAGTAATATCAACTGGAAAGAAGGATCCTCAGAAAGGTAAAGATTGCATAAGTTCTAACTGTTCTGTTTTTCTAAGAAGCTACAACTTCCATTCTGCAACTTAATTGGACACTAAATAAAACAATATAAGTTTCTTTACAGGGATATGAGGAATGTTTACAGAGCATGTGCAGAAACATTACACAGATTTGGAAAATGTTTAGAGAACATGCCCAGAAACCTTTTCTATAAAGGCCAGCTTAATATATTGCTCATAAAGAATGTAAATTCCTTAAACTAGCAAACTATTTTAACACACATTTTTGCAAACTTTCATAGTGTTAGGGAAAACAGTTAAATTCAACAATAGCCTGGTCAAGTGTCTCAGGTCAACTTCTTGTTTGCTGGCATAGCCCAGGCTCTCGAGCCCAATGAGGGTATAGTCAAGTCCATCTTTGTTCATATATGGACTCTGCAGACAGTCCACATATGCTTGAAATCTATCATTTCTAAAAAACACCAAAAATGTAAAAAAACCTGGACTGAATTTGCTAAAGATACTGTAATCACCTCGGCTAAGAGCTGGCTAAGTAAAATACGAGCTAAGAAAAAACTAATCAAGAAAAAACGGTCAATTTTATGGCTTGTTTCAAAGGATCTGAGGCATCTTCTATGAAAATGAAGGCTAAAGGTTGACTTTTTTTGAGTGCTTACTTGAAGAGATAAGACTTCTCTCCCTGAAGCTGGTTGAGGATGATATAAATATGTAAATAGGGCACACAAGTATCCTTGTACATTGATGCCTAACTCAGACATGTCATGCCACTTAGCAGGCTCTCTATACTTTGTAAAAGGCTCCATAATTCTATTAAAAACAAAATGGAGGCTCAAATTTTCTTATATTACAGGCAGATCATCCAGACCTGAACAAACATTCCAGGCAGTGAATGAAGAAACAAGCTTAAGGGTAAACTAAAGAATCAAACTAATCATTAACCATACTTACAATAGAAACAAAAGCTACCTGACCTATTTCCAAAATCTTGAGATCTTGCTCTGGAAACTGACTATACTGGGGCACAACTAGAGAAATTAAGAAGTGTGCATTTATTTTTCAAGTATGTTTTAAGCAACTTTTCTTGCTGCTAAACTTACAAGGTTGCCGCTTTCTCTTCAAAAAGTTAAAAGAGAAAACCTGAGAGTTACCCAGCAGCTGAGCATAAACAGGAGTATCAACACCATGTTACCTGAATCTGAAGGTTCAGATGGTTTAGAGAAGGGGAAGGCCTTGTGAACAACAGTGGTTTCCATAGAAGACCTAGATCCCATAAAATTAAGTTCCTTCATTATCCCTTTGCTGAAACACAAGAAAAAGTGATTCTTCCGTTCCTTAAACATGTCTCACACAATCAAGCTTCATAAGAACTACCCTATTCTTCAGAAGTAGGAGTTGTGGTAAAAGAGCTTCATCCTTCAATCAGCAAACCTAGACTCAATTGCTGAGTGCCACTCCCAGTAAAGATAACATCACTCAGGTGAGGGGAGATATTTAAACTTTTTAATCCTACATTCATCATACGTTTGGGAACAGAGGCCAACATGTATATAAGATACATGATGTTTCTCATCACATTTCAAAAATCTAGGAGCAGCCATGAGCCATATAGAGTATAAATACCATATGTCACCAGCAATAATAACTCAACCTACGAAATTTCACAGATGCCAATTACCCGACAAATACCATGGTTTCCCTGGAAAGTCATTATCAGAATATGTATCTTGTAACTGCTAGAGTGATAACTCTGCATTTGAAAGCCAGACATAGGTGAACAGTGACAAGGGAAAAACAAGTTAATTTTGGCGGAAAGTAGTGTTACTGAGGAAGATGCCAATGATGAGAAGTATATAGTTTAATTTGGGATTTCTAGTAAAGCTACATGGCATAACAAGGCTTGTAGCCAGGCTTGCAAACTACTGCAATGTTGTGAAAACTTATAGCTGCTAACAGTTTGCTTTTTTCCTTTTTTTAATATCTTATTTTTCTTAACATGTTGAATTAATTCAAAAGGTCTATCTTTTTAATCTTTTAACCCTGTAACATACACAATTTTTTCCCTTACGCTAAGCATTTGAGGTTTCTGAACCTTTACAGATGTTGTTTTAAGCCTCAAAAATCATCTATCTATCCATATCTCTGATGCCCATTCATTCGGGAACCCCCTCAAGGGAGCATAGTCACAGCAAAAGAGTCTCCACAACTAGTGATCTCAAGTGCTCAAGCACTGCTTCTTAGCCTCTAGTGCCTCACCCTTAACAAGCCAGTGGCATAGGGCAACTCTAGCGCAGTGTTTCAGAGGCCCCTACCATATGTTCCTACCAGCTAATACCTAAAGTGTCTTTAGAAATCATGTGTCTTCATAATCACTGTCTTTCACTTTACTTATTGATGAATATATATATATATATATATATATATATATATATATATATATATATATATATATATTTTATTTTATATTTTATTATACTTGATCGCTGTTTCCCGCGTCAGCGAGGTAGCGCCAGGAAACAGACGAAGAAAAAATACC
>JAYMFT010269584.1:0-10645 GCA_038088735.1 Panulirus argus
GGGGTAAACCACGGAAAGGTCTGTGGGGCCTGGATGTGGAAAGGGAGGTGTGGTTTCAGTGCATTACACATGACAGCTAGAGATTGAGTGTGAGCGAATGTGGCCGTTTCGTCTGTCTCATGGCGCTACCTCGCCAGCGCGGGAGGTGGTGATGCTATTTCCCGTGGGGCAGGGTGGCATCGGGAGTGGATGGAGGCGAGTAAGTGTGAATATGTACATGTGTATATGCATGTGTATGTGTATGCATGTATATATGCATATGTTGGTATGTATATATATGTACTGTGCCTATATCTGCATGTATGTATACATGTGTGTATGTGGGGGGATGGGTCTTTCTTCGTCTGTTTCCTGGTGCTACCTCGCTGACGTGGCAAACAGCGATCAAGTATAATAAATAAATATATATATTTTTTTTCATACATATTCGCCTTTTCCCGTGTTAGCGAGGTAGCATTGAGAACAGAGGACTGA
Source organism: Panulirus argus (assembly GCA_038088735.1). Lineage (NCBI taxonomy): Eukaryota > Metazoa > Arthropoda > Malacostraca > Decapoda > Palinuridae > Panulirus > Panulirus argus. The sequence goes on from JAYMFT010269584.1 coordinate 475, forward strand.
GCCTTAGAGGGGAAATCCTCACTTGGCCCCTTCTCTGTTCATTTTTTGGAAAAGCAGAAACTGGAGGGGAGGATATATTTTTTTTTCATACATATTCGCCTTTTCCCGCGTTAGCGAGGTAGCGTTTAGAACAGATATATATAGATATATATATATATATATATATATATATATGGGAGTGGGGGCTGTAAATCCTTCCCTCCTGTTTTCATTTTTCCAAAAGAAGGAACAGAGAAGGGGGCCAAGTGAGGATTATTTCCTCAAAGGCTCAGTCCTCTGTTCTTAATGCTAACTAACTAATGCAGGAAATGGCGAATATGTATAAAAAGAATATATATATATATATATATATATATATAGATATAGATATATATAGATATATACAGATAGATATATATATATAGATAGACAGATACCCTAGCTTAAGCCAGGTACTTAAATTTAATGGCCAGCCTTGAGGAGAATATGAAGAACCAAGTAGACTATGGAATGATTGCTGCAACCAAGATTTGAACCTATGCAAACTCAATTCTAGGTGGCATTGTGCATGCATACCTTTTAACAATAGCAGTTTATAGAGTGCCCTAGACCACAAACATCGTTGATTCACTATTCTTGGACCTTCAAAGATCCATGACAGAATACTATATAATGTAACCTTATTCCAACTCTGCTCAACAACTGTTATTTCACCTATATGTTGTGTTCTGGATACACTGCACTCATCCATACATCACAATGGTCTGAGTCATATCACATACTAAGTAAGTACTTCCTAATGTAAACATTCTATAAACTGTTTCCTGATCTTAGGATATATTGGTTAGATACATGGAACTTAACAATGACTTTGACAGGCTCTGAATTTGTCACATCAAACAACAGTGCAAACCCTGCCTAGTCTTAGCCTTATCCTGGTTGAAACTGAAGAATGTGAATCCAGTTAACAACTCTTGCACTTACAATTTGCAAAGAAGAACATAACCAAACTACATTTTCGATTTATCCAGTGTCAAACAAAATAGTTAGTACAAGTGCCAAACTGATAAGACTTCCTCTAGTTCAAAATATCTGACCTAAGGTAACAAAAATTAAATATACTCATTTTCAATAAGGTAGCAAATTCTAAAAAGTGATTCTCTGGTGAAAAAACAAGATTGTAAATAGAACCTTATCATCAAGACCTCCTCTATATGCAGATTATTGCTAAGTGAAGCTATATAAAATTGCAGAACAATAAAATGTACCAGAGATAACATATTGTATGCATAAATAGTATAACACTGATCCATTATTTATTTGTTTCAATGATGCACAAAATTAATAAAAAGCAACTGAATAAGTATGTAAAATTTTGCCTTACATTCTATAGTGTGATTACTTTTGAATGAAAGAAAAAAGTAACATACTTTGCAACTTCTTAAATGGTTCCCTCTACCATCCTAAGAGAAGACAGTCACTTGTGCAATTAGAAGATTTCTCAAGAAAACATTAGACTTATCATCAGTAGTGATCAGCATACTAAGTCCCTTCACAAGAAATTGAACAATAGGATTAAGGTGGATACCACAACCAGGTGCAGAGCTAGCAAGCATGAACACATGGATGACAGAGATATCACTCTGTTGTGATTTTGCACTGTAGGCTACAAAGAAATATGAAAACTGGCTTGATTTAAAATGCATTGAGCCACAGTGCACTCAAGACTGATTAAGTACTGATATTACTAATTTCTGCAGCCTTCACCGTATGTTTCCTTTTCTTTTTCAGCATAGACAGAAACACCAAATTCCTAGGGTCTTAACTGTTACCACCTAATACACTTTTAATAAGTTCCTCCAGTGGGATGTCTTGGGCTTAACATGTATTTATATCTAGGCTTAATATTTTACTTCATAAATATGACTGGAGTAGTTCTCTGCAGTGAGGACTTCTGCTAAAATATGTATCTAGATTTGGTTTGTTGTCTGACACCTAGTTATTTTTTCTTTTTAATTTTTTTCATATCATTGTTGCTAGAGATTTCCCATAATCATATTCAGTTCTACTTGCCAATATCATTGAGATTATTACTAAGTCTACATCTTGCAGAACTTTCAAATTTCTACTTGTATTTTACCTGAATAAAAAACCTCCTGGTTAAATAAAAATTTAATGTTTTCTTTCTGGGTGGAAAAATTACCTCTCCAAGTTCATAGTATACATATGAATACCATTAACAAACTATATACACAGTAAAAAGAATGAAAACTTACAGGAGTAAACACAACTTCACTGTAAGTTCTACCAAATAGTATATATCACACATCATAAAACAATGTAACATTGTTACTATTCAGTACATTGCTGGTCTTGAAGGATGGTCTACCTGGAGTGTAAGTGTGTGTGTGTGTTAACCTGAATGTGAGAGATGAATATCTACTAAGATGACCAACTTCTACATACATTTTATGCTTTTACACAACAAATACCAAGTGCAGTTATCATTCATCAGTAATAATGGCCAGCAATTTCTTCATATATCTTCTCAAGTTAAAGGACGAGAAGCCATTCTGATTTATCAATTATGTTCTCATATTTATTGCCATCTTGAATTATCACATGTGTTCTTCAAGCTTTTGGCAACAATTCCTGAAGCTACCAATCTCCTTTGCAAAATTACCATATCCATGAGCATATTTTGAAAATAGTATACTCTACTACAACATGACACATTGAACTCAACCATGCAGTTTAGATTAGAACTTTATGTAAATATTTGAAATGACATATGTTGTGCACAACTGTAGGCCTGTAGAGATGAGTTGACAGGATTGGAAGCTACAGCAAGCGTTCAGATCTGTGGATAAAGAGGAAGAAAAGAAGGTTGACCAGAGGACTCTATCCCTGAATGTTATATGTACATTACTACAAGCTGGATTTTATTTGAATCTGAAATACTGTTATACAGATATGCAAATGCAATGGAGGTGAAATGTGCAAGGAAAATAAGCTAAAGAAGCCTAAATTTTAACTGTGAGGTATTAGAGTTTTTGCCTTCTGGGTATCATGGCCAAGAACCTTACCACCTTTGGACTGAGTAATGTGTGACAGGAGAAAATGGTAGTGGTGGTACTGGTGGTAGAAGTGGTGGGTGATAGTGGATGGTAGTTGTGTTGGGTGGTGATGAATAGGTATATGGTACTGAAGTGTTTATTTAGGAGAAAAATGTTTCAAAGAATGAAAAACTTTTTCTCTTCAGGGCAGTGCCCCATGAGCTTTGAAAGAATCTCTAAAATCCCTAAGGATTCAAAGCTTCAATCCCCCTGCCTCCTTGTGAGGTAAATACCTCTCACTTTTTACTAATCACTTACTCAGTTATAAACAACAGCTCAGCCCCGATGTGTTCTTCTACCAATCAGTAATTCCCACTTGGCGTTGATATCATCGTCCTACTGGTCTCTTCAAAGTTCTCAGAACATGGATGTCACCTTGATGATGGTTATGTTCAGTTAGGAGAAAAGTTTTTTGAAAGAGGGAAAGTATGGTGGAGAAAGCAACCCAAAAAATTTGCTTGTCAGAAAGAAACAATTTTTCAGTCTTTAAAGCCTACCTTTTTCTTTGAGTTGGTTTCTTCCATGAGCTCTAAGGGCCTCCTAACAAGGAAGAGGAGGGTTTGAGGAAAACTTCTTAACAAAGAGTATGACAAGAACAGTTCCCTAAAGGTTATTCTACAGCTCAATAGAGACCCTCTGCCTTGAATGTGGCAAGCCCAATACCAAACAAGATAGATCCTCAATATCTGTAGTAAAGTATCTTATAATTATCTTCAAGAAACATCAAATATCATTTGTCAACCTCCTCAAGGTAGAGGTTCCTCAAAAAGACTAGAGTGGAAGCTACTTTCCTGTGGTCATGGGGTATAGCATACAGGCCAGGTTGAGCCAACAAAACAAGTCTTTTAATCTAAGATGAACTGTTCCTTGGTGAGAGAAGTTTAAAGCTTTCTGTATGTGCAAAAAGGGGGTTTCCAATGATAGTCCCATGTGATTTCAATGAATTCTTTCAGACTTAACTGGGCATAAGACATGATGCTCATTAACAGCAGTCTTCAAAAAAGGAATCAAAATACTGTAATTGTATTTCGAAACATGCACATCTCATTCTTTGCCAAAACACTGGGGTTGGGATTGATTTTAACCCAAGACTAAGACTTGTCATCACTGTATCAAGAAGGAACATTCTTATGTTCAGACATTGCATTTATCTCAGTAACTATTCTCCCAGCATCAATGACTATGAAAAATAAATGTTTTATAAGTATGTGTTAAGGAGCTATACTGCCAGATATTTCTTCAGATTGTAAAGAGTTAAGCACTTTATACAACTCCCACTTAGGATGCAACAAGGAGGCACCAGATTTCCTCAGGATGAATAGCCTGAGAAGCTTATCCCAAGTACGAAAAACTTTATCCCAAAGCAAAGGGACAGAAGTTCCTAAAGGGCACTACTGTAGGAGGTAATAGTATTACTGTCTCTGTTTTCATCATGAAAAAGGCTAGAAAATAAGTCTAAATAGAATGTCTGAAATTTCAGGAGACACCTGTGGTAGGGGACGAGATGCTACTAAAAAAATTGGACACAAACCAACCGCATCCCTAAAAACAGGAAAGTGTTGGAAAACCTACACAACTTCCATACAGATACAAATACCCACTCGACCTTAACTCAGAGATATAAGCAAAGTAATTTCAAACTTTAATTGAAGAACTCTCCTGTTACAGGCATTGACAACATATCAAACTTTCACATAAAATGCTAAGGTTCATTTGTAACATCATCAAGTACTACTGGCTACACAAAACATCCCTAACATCTAAAAACTTGCTAACAAAATGCCAATCCTAAAATTTTCCAAGCCACTCAACTTTCCCTCCTCCTACCATCCTATATCACTTCTATCCTCTGTATCCAAACTCTGTAAATAAATTATCCACAAGAGAATCAAACAAAACATCCCACTCTTACCCACAAAGTATGCCTTCCAACCCAAAGACTCTATTACCACACTACAAACTGAACTCACACAACATGGTTTTGAAAGATTTAACCCCCCCCCCCACACACACACATACACACACACACACACACACAGTTAAGAGAGGCAATAGACTTCAACAAAGCATTTGACTGTCTCCGACACTTCCATGACAAAAAAGAGGTTGGCCAATTTCATAGCCATTCCCCATGGCTGAGTCAGTCATAATAGCTTCATCTCTAAAACCTTTACTTCTACAATGGAGCTCCTCGGGGAGTTCTTTTTCTAACTCTCTTCTACTTCTTTCTACATGATATCCTATTATCTCTGTCAAACCTCATATGAGGGACCTTTCATTATAGATGACCTCACAATCACAACACAACACAACATCCTGACACCACAGGAGCAACAAAATACATGCAGCACTATGTTACACAATTGGAACAATGGCTCACCCAGAAGAGAATGTATGCTTCTCCACAGAAGTCTTCAATTGCTTTTTTAACTTCTTACACAATGAACAGATAATCACTCCCACTGAACAAAACACCAATCATTCTAAGCATCACTCCCCATACCAATAACATCAACACAAAACCAACACTCACACTAAATGCCCTCAGAACACTAATTGGTACCAGATTTGGACAAGAAAACTTCCCTCAAAATCCTACACAAACTATTTGTCTGCTCCACATTAAATTATGCCTCACCTGCCTGGTCTTCTACCCTCTCAAAGGCAAATATAACAAAGCTGCAAATCATCCAGTGTACTCAGAACACTCACTGGCTGCCTAGAAGCCAAAAATACTCAACACCTTAACAATGAAACAAAGATCTTCCCAATCCACTTCAATACACTCAGCTCTCAATTCAAAGCAACAGTGCTAGACCCCTTGCACCTAAACGACTCTCAACTTCCTCCTTTCACACAGTCTTCCAAACTCGGTCACTGACTTTAGCAGTTTCTCATTTGAGTCTACCACCAGTGCTGTATCATCAGCAATCAACAACTGACTCACTTCTCAGGCCCTCTCAACCCCTGCAGACTGCATACTCGCCCCTCTCTCCAAGACTCTTGCATTTACCTCCCTCACCACCCCATCCATAGACAAATTAAAAAACCAAGGTGACATCACACATCCCTACCACAGACCAACCTTCACTTGAAACCATTCACTCCCCTCTCTTCCTACTTGTACACATTCCTTACACCCTTGAAGAAAATTTCTCACTGCTTCATGCAGCTTTCTTTCCACACCATATATTCTTGATAACCTTCCAGAGGGTATCTTTATCAACCCTATCATATGCTTTCTCCAAATCCATAAATGCCACATACAAATCCATCTGTTTCTCTAAGTATTTCTGATCTACAAATCCTCTACCACTTCTGAAACACACAGTTCCTTCAACTACTCAAATCACTACTCTCCCATACAACTTACAAGGTACACTAAACAAACTTATACCTCAGTAGTTTGAACACTCACTTTTATCTCCCTTGCCTTTATACAATGGCACTATACATGCATTCAACCAATCCTCCAGCTCCTCACCATGATCCATATATATACTGAAAATCCTAAATAATCAATCAACAACATGTCACCTCCTTTCTTAATAAATTAATCTACAATGCCATCTGGTTTGAACACTCACCTTCATTCTCCTTGCCTTTATGCAATGGCATAATACATGCATTCCCCCAATCCTCCAGTACCTCACCATGATCTATACATACACCGAAAATCCTAACAAACCAATCAACAACAGTCACCTCCTTTCTTAATTTAACTGCAATATCATACATTCCAGCTGCCTTGTCACATTTCACTTTATGTAAGGCTTTCACCATCTCTCTTCACAAAACCACTCTCCATGACTCTCTCACTTCACATACCACCCCAACCCAAACACAGTACATCTACCACCCTATCAAACATATTCAACATTCCTTTAAAATACTGCCTCCATCTCTTCCTCATCTCATCACTACCTGTTACCACTCCTTCATTTGCCCCTTTCATCAACTTCCCATATGTTCTCTTGTTTTTCTCACGCTATTAACCTCCTTCCAAAATATCTTATTCTTCCTGAAGTTTACTGATACTTGCTCACCCCAACTCTCATTTGCCCTCTTTTTAACCCCTGCATCTTCTTCTTGACCTCCTGCTAATTTCTCTTATACATCTCCTTCTCACTCATGTTCCTTCCCTTTAAGTACCATCCATAACCTCTCTTTTCTCTTTCACTTGCAACTTTACTTTGTCATCCCACCACTCACTACCCTTTCTCACTTGCCCACCTCCCACCTTAAGCATGCCACATTCTTCTCCTGTGCATGCCAGAACTCGTTCCCTAAATATCTTAACCCTCACCCACTCCCTTAGCTTTGTTTACTCTTACTTTTTGCCATTCTGTATTCAATATCTAAAGGTATTTCTCCATACAAGTATCTTTTCCAAGCTCAATTCCTCTCATCATTCTCTTCTTACCCATATTTGCTCTTTTCCAAAACCCTCAACAAATCTTTAACCTCACCTCCACCAAGTAATGATCAGACATTCCACCAGCTATGCTTCTAAGTACAATCACATCCAAGAGTCTCTCTTTTTGCATGCCTATCAATTAGTTTGTAATCCAGTAATGCTCACTGACTATTTTTCCTAATCACCATAATAATCAAGGCCAAGAGATCTTTTTCTTTTCTTGCACAGATGTTCACTTTTTCCTGCTTGAGCAAGGTAACACTAAGAACAAATGAATCTGTCTTAGAGGAAAAAAATCCTAATTTGGCCCCTTCCTCTGTCCCTTCTCTTGGAAAGTGATACAGGAGGGGAGGATTTCCAGCCCACCACTCCCACCTGTCTTAACTGCCTTCTACAACATGCTGGGGATACAGGGGCAGTATTTTTTCTCCCCTATCCCCAAGGATGAAAAAAGATATAGGGAGAAATTGTGTATGTACTAATGACATGGAACAGGTTACTACTTCCCCATTCCAAGGTGCTGTATAAGTCCAATATGTACTACTGAATTTGATAGGTTACTATTCTCCCATCCCAAGGTGCTGTACAGGTCCAAATCAGAAAAGGAAATAGTGTGAAAAAAAAAGATAAAGTATTGAAGTGAGGAGGGGATGTAAAGTAGGTTAAAAAGTGAAGAACGGAATCACTGGCACAGAAGTAAACAGGATTAGATGTTAAGGAAAAATAAACAATTTTGGTGATAAGAGTATGGTGATAGAATAAGATGGAAATGTTGAAACCATCAACGATAAATTCAGCTAACCGACTACAAAGGAGCCTATAAATTGAAGAGCACAGAAAAGCCATAGGAAGCATGTTTAAAAAGCAAAGACTTATGGCAAATACTATCAAATGCTCTGAAGATGTCTTGGGCCATGATAAAAAATTTACCAAAATCCCTGAGAAAGGAAAACCAGAGGTGTGCCATTCAGCAGAGATTATTGGCATTTGTTGCACAATGGAAGCCATAACTGTTGTCCAAAATAAAGGAAAAAATCCTAAATGTTTGCAAATATGAGAGTTGAAAGTACAAAGACTTCATAGGCAGCAGAAGTGAGAACTATATTAAAGACAGCTGGAAGGAAAAATATATAATTTCCTTTCTCAAGGACAGGGGTGCATCAAGGAATGCTCTCAAGAAGGGAAAGTCTGGGTTCTTACACAAAAATGAAACAGGCAAGCAAGGACTGGAGTCAGCTCAGAGGCCAGGCCATTTTTTGCTTATTTTCTTAATGCAAAGCCTGGCCTTGAGAAGGAATTCTTTCTATGTCTGGAACCTACATCATGGAAATAGTTATTACATCATAACTGTTATGAAAACAAGGCAATAAAAACTGTATTCCTGGGTGGTGTGGCATAGTTCAAACCCGAAATAATGAGTACATGGTTTGAAGTGACACACATCTCTTCTACTTTTATTCCCAGTGCTCCAATATAGCAACCATGATGTTCACTGGTCCTATATCTGAACTCAAAAGAATAAAACTGTCTTTTAGCACCCTCAAGTCTACATTTAGAAGACGTACATTATTACTTTACAATAATTCAAGACAATGTATATATCAGCAAAATGTTCTTGTGACATTTTTTTTCATTCAAATGCATGCTTTCTATATGAGAAAACACAGAAACTGGTAATTACTTGTTTGTGCAATATGAGGAGAAATTTTAACACTTATAGCCTATCTCTTAAACTCAATTTACTGTTATATATCTACATAAATTTCTGTATGATGTTTGCATTCTTGCTACAGAAATACTGCAAATCTTTTTTAATGTATATCCAGTTTACTTTCTTGCTATGACATCTTGATGATCTTTGTTATTTTCAAAGAACTGCTAACTCTTAATATAGTAAATATAAATGATCTTGAATGTAGTAATTACAATTTCCTTTTACCAGTGTAGGTAAAATCACACCCTAGTACTGGACTTTCTTAATCAGATCTGTATGTTTCTTCATGTGAGGTAAAAAGATCAGTGAATCATACCTTCATTTAGGATTGATATATAATATGAATATTATACTGAACATCTTATACATAACCTGAAATGCAGTTGTAAGTTGATCAACTAAGAATACAACTGCTATTTTTAATCAAACTGTAGAGGAAAGGATTTTTACATTCGTTGATCCCTATCACATTCTTTACTGTCATACAACTTCTTAAATTTATGTATGCTGCTTGCATTATCCATTTATCCACCTCTTTTACACTATGTATGTGAAAGGCAGTCCATGTTTCTAAGTCATCAGTAGTACTTTCAAGGTACCCTGGCAAACTGAAGACGAGGATACAAAGTTCTACCAAAAAGCAATAAGCTTATGATTTGAGTGCTTTTTGGATATAAAGGACTTATTGGTGTAAGTCTGCATGTCATCTGAAAAGAAAACTGTTTGCCTAATGGCATTCTACAGCATTCTAAATTTGAAGTCATCATGAAATCAAAGTATTTGGAACATGTAACAAAAATAAAAAAAAAAAAAAATTTAACTATTTCGACAGGCAAATGAAGGGGTATGTCCTACAATCACTACCAGGGTATGTTGGAAAAAAAAAAAAAAAATATATACATATATATATATATATATATATATATATATATGTGTAATGCACTG
>JAYMFT010269595.1:0-10644 GCA_038088735.1 Panulirus argus
TATGCTGATAATCACTAGTGGTTATCAGCGTATGTAAATTTTTTTTTCATACATATTCGCCATTTCCCGCTTTAGCGAGGTAGCGTTAAGAAGAGAGGACTGAGCCTTAGAGGAAAAAATGCTCATTTGGCCCCCTTCTCTGTTCCTTCTTCTGTAAAAGTGAAAAACAGTTGGGGAGGATTTCCACGCCCCTCCCCCGCTCCCTCCCCTTTTAAGTCGCCTTTTACAACACGCAGGGAATACGTGGGAAGCATTCTTTCTCTTCTATCTCCAGGGATAATATATATATATATATATATATATATATATATATATATATATATATATATATATATATATCCTGAAGATTTCGAGAATCTGATATCTACAAGCATTTAGGGACGTGTGTGTGTGTGTGTGTGTGTGTGTGTGTGTGTGTGTTATGCACACTTCTTCAACATTAACATGCATACCAATTCGACCACAAGTAATACCTCGCACGACAGTTCCACAATTTCAAATGTGCTGTAAAACTGTTGTTCAGTACGAGTATATAGTAACCTGAAAAGTCTATCATAAGTTACGGGTTAAAATGCCAAGTGCAGGACAGTATTACCTTCACATCTTCAGCTCTCCGTGTCAGCATAGCTAGTATTTCTTCTTTTTTACCACCACGCTTCTTGGATGCATGAGTTGGTACATCCCATCCCAAAAAAGGGTGAGCGTTCTAACCTCTCTTAACCATCGTCCTTTTGCTTTGACATCTAATATTTCCAGTGTGTCCGAATCCCTCCTCAACTCCTATATCCTTAGATATCTTGAATCTCACAGTCTTCTCTCTGATCACCAGTATGGCTTCCGTAAGGCGAGATCCACTGGTGATATTTTGGGGAATACTATGCAGTTGCCCTTGACATATCCAAAGCTTTTGACAGGGTGTGGCATAGGGATCTCATCTCTAAGCTCCCCTCTTTTGGCTTCCCTCCCTCACTTTGTTCCCTCATATCTAGCTTCCTCTCTGGCCAGTCTGTTTCAGTAGTTGATGGATCAGCCTCCCCTCCTTTCTCCATCAACAGCAGTGTCCCTCAAGGCTTTGTCCTGTCCCGTTCACCTTTTCTCCTTTTTATCAACGATTTCCTCTCTTCCACAAATAACCAAATGCACTCACGTGCTGACAACTCAACGATGCATTCCCCCACATCCTTCAATTCTGCTCCTCTCACACAGTCTGCATCTCGTCTCGACACAACTTCCTTAATAAACTCAGACTTGTACAGGATATCTCACTGGGGTAGACGAAACCTGGTTAAGCTTAATGCATCCAAGACCCAATTTCTACCAATCTCTCTAACGAAAACTCCTTACAACTTTCGTCTCTTCTTTTGGCGGTTCTGTAATTCCACCACTTGTCTCTGAACATACTTGGTATTACTGTAACATCCATTCTCTTGGAAACCCCACACTGCGGAAATAGCTAAGTCTGCCCCTAAAAAACTGGGAGTCCTTTTTGTAAGTTGAAAATTCTTTTCTTCTTAACTGTAGCTCCATTTATACAAAGGATTGATTCGTCCTTGTATGGAGCACTGCTCCATTGCTGAGTTTGAAGGCAGTCCGACTTATCAACTCTTCCTGACTAACTTCAAAACTTGACCCGCTTGCACTACCCGACTATAATGGTTCATCTTCTCTCTTCTATAAGTATTACTTTGGTTTTTGCTCCCGATAGCTGGCTACCTGTGTGCCCCCACCACCACCTACCTAAACCAAGCAATACTCGGCAAGCTGCTACGTCAATTGATTACTCTGTGGTCACTGGCAACTCAAAGGTGGGCAGTTTTGATGACTGTTTCTTTCCCAACACCTCCAAGCTTTGGAACTCTCAACTTTCTCATGTTTTTTCCCAAAACTATGACCTGGCACATTTCTTTTTTATAAAAGACAGGTTTTTCAATTCCTTCAAAATTCGTAAATACTTTTCCCTGTCTTTTCCTTTTCCTTTTCATAATCGTCTATATTTCAGCTAAGGCCCGGCTTCGATGTGGACTTTTGTCCGTGACTAAAGACAAAAAAAAAAAATAAATAAAATAAAATAAAAGCTTCCATGCTAAAACGCCCTTTTTTTTCTCCCTCTCTCTCAAAACGCTTAACCAAGGTAATCTTGAACGATAAGGTCAATTGTTTCAGCACAATTTTGGAAACAATATGAAACCATTTTACTCTCATCATACGCAAACTATAATCTGGAGACAAACATTCAACTAACAAAGAACTTAGTGCATAAAAAGGGTTTGAACAAGTGAGCTATCATTGTCATACTCTTCACGCCCTATTCGTCATGACCTCACACCCCTTCATCATACTTTCAATTAAAGCACAGTACTTCAAACTCGAACAACTACAAAACAAACTACTTAAGAAACATAAACGTAAATTCGTTAAAATATGTATACACTAGACCGTGGAAGGGCTCTTTACTATCATGTTACTTATCATGTAATCTCTGTGCAAGGATAGGACTGCTGTGTTCGAATTTATGTCTTCGTTGTTAAAGATTGGATTTTACTACTCGAGTCCAAATTCAAGATTTATTTCCTAACAGATGGCCGGGTTGACCTAGCAACAAAAATGAGTTTCATGGAGTTTTCATGTCTGCAGGAAGGGCACCAGCGTAACTTTGATAACATAACGATATGTGAATGGAGTCCCATTTCTCATGAGAATAAACTTTCTAAATCATATCTTTAAATCCTACAAGAACAATGGAATGAATTTTATGCCCGTCAGCGTGGCCACGAACATGTACAGCATTTGTGCGGAGCGTATATATGTACCTTTGTATATATCTGCGTTATGCAAACACATACAATCAAATAATGAATTATAATTTATAAACAACTCTACTTACCTTCTCCATTTTCCTGTTATAAATTTCCCACCGTAGGAGCTGAAGCAGACCAATATCTGCTGCAGATTCTACAAGAAGCTACAATTTTCTAAATATAAGTTTTGCTTTGTGGTTTTGCCAGTGCTGATCTACATAAGTGCATGTTCAACTTCACATAGCATGTTCAACTTAACCTCATGCTGTTGAAAATAATTAAGATGAAACTCCATCACCACTAGCATCTAATGTTAATGATTCTATCTTGCTAATTCTCTAAAAGCTCAGTACTGCACAAGTCCCATGAAGAACTTCCTCTGATACAGTAAAATTATGTGGTTCCTGTCCACCTCTGCAAATTCCTCCTTACTAAGTCAACTCTAATTTATGATTTCAGACATTTAAAAAAGACAAAATCCATGGATCTTACTAATATCATCTGATAACATTCCTGCAAAACTTGCAGTGAGAGTAAGAGCACTACAAATATCTGATGAATAACCTTGCATTATAATTAGCTATAATCGGTTAGCTTCCTTCATGTACAAAAGAAAAATCACAGAGTGTCTTTCTCCCATTGATAGTTCATTTCTTTGGCAATAGTTATACTACATTCTTCATGTTCTCCTTGCATCTGACAACTGTTACCCTTCTTCTTTCCCTACAGCACACTTATTGAGGCAATCCTCATTCTTTTCACTTTATCTATTATCTAGAAGGGTGTTTCATTGAACACTTCAGTTGCCTGTAATGCAGAATAACTATTAGGAAAGAGATAAGAACTGGTATAAATATAATAGGGAAAGCATCAAAAACATATATAGTAAGTTCCACAGCTAAAGGTTATGAGCTAGGCTGTTCTAATTCAAATCTTTTTATAACAGGTATAACTTGGGTAAAATCCACACTGGAGTTATGGGTCTTTATGCTTGTCAATTCTTTAATTGCCATGACACAGCTGCGCAAAGTATCAAGTTTGATACATTTGACAAGATCCACAACAAATCTTCAACTTATGAGCCAGTTTAGATCCACATTAAAAATTTCTATATGAAGCATAACTCAGGAAGAACCTAAAGTTATGGGTCTTATGCCATCCAGTTCTTGAGATGCTGGAAACAACAGTATAGCATATATACTCACCAGACTAGGGTGTGATTCCTGATGAATGATGACAAAGAGATAATGGATGACGGGGACAACAGAAAAAGCAATCCTTAAGCACCTACCATTCTATGCAGGCAACATAATAAATCCTAGTAGTAGCTACATGTAATTAAAGATTGAACCAACATTAAAAACTATACAAATATTCTGAATGTTGCTGATGTCTTTGGTACCTGACAGTGTTAACTTGGTCAATGACTTGAGCTTAGAGATGATTCTTCATGTACCTTTCTGTTTTATATGAAGATAAAAATCACATGCTACAAATGAAGATGAAGACATATATAAGTAAAACAACTGCTTTCTAAGCGCTGTGAGGATATCATTACTACCTAAGAATAGTTCAAGGCAGGATTAACTTTCTTAGCAACAATCTGGATCTTACAGTAATAATGCATTTACCTGTAATGATCGCGGGTGATGTTGATGGAGCTGGGAGGCCTGGATCATGTCGTCCAGGGTATCACTCAGCACATCCAAGTTGCCTTCAATCTCGTCCTTCTTTTCCTCCTCAGAAACACCCTTGCCAAAGTCGTCTGAACTGCTATCTGACTCTGAGGACTTAACGACAGAAAAGACATAGTTTTCAGCAGTCTATTAACCATGAGAGTTACCAGACACATTAAGTACTAAAAGTTTAATATATCTTTGATTAGGTTAAAGAAATCTAGTTCCACAAGTCAAGGCCTTCTTTAAAATGGTTCCTCACAAGTATAAGTTGGAGTCAATCAAATTTCTTCTATCAATCTGTCAACCTCCTTTAGCTTAATTCCCATTTACATCAGTGGATCAAGTCAAGATGTACATCTTTTTGAGGTGTCATATGGAAAACACTGATTCAAAAATGGGGATACCATACTGTACACAAATGTGATATAATGACCCTACATGTAAGTACAATATTTCCCAACTTGTCTGAAACTTTTTTCTAAACTTGAACCCACCCTTTCTGGTTACTAAGTTTCTGTGAACTTCGAAAAGTATAATAATATCAGTTAACAATCCTACAATCTTTTTCAATTTTCAAATGCTTATATGAAGTAACCAGAGTGCCCTTACCTTTGTAGATATACCATTTTCAGTTTCCATGCTCTTTGTTCATTACACTCCCTACATAATCCTGCTATAGTATCAATCTTACTCTTTGATCCTTATGATAATATGGACTCCCTAACCACAGAGCATAAATAAAATGCTTTAACAATGAGTTACAGGTCAATGTGGTGTCTGCTGTTTTATGTCAAATAATTCTAGCAATGAATCCAACCACCCTTTTTGCTTTTCAAGTAGATTAATTCCAGTCTCTTCTAACAACCTCCTGTGTGGGCCAGTCAAGTGCCTTCTGGCAATCAAAGAATGTATAATCCACCCATCTCTTATGTATGCTATATTAGTATTAAAAGGTCTGGAGGATTTGCTAAGCCAGACCTCCTCCTGCTCTCATTCATGTGCACATGTGTGTTATAATAATAATCATAAGAAAAATTAATATAAACACTAACTTACCTTCCAAACAGTCTCTCCAGTCTCAGAGCAATTGAGCCCAACAAACTTGAGTGCTTCGTCAAGGTTAAACTCTAGATTAAAGTCTGGAACAGTCTCATTTAGGGTGAACGAAGGGGAATTAAGGGGTGACACTGGATCAAGGGTCACGTCTCCTCCACTGATGTGGCTCTCAGGTGAGAGTAAGTGCTCACCTAAAAAGAAAGAATTGAAAAATCTAATCAAGCTATACATCATCATTTCCTAAAATATTCTTGACTACAATTCTACTGAAGGAAGAGCATGGATAATCAGGATTACTTAGTCAACTTATACTTTAAAGAGTTCATCAACTCTGCTGATGAGAGAATTATGCTAAAAAAGAAATCCATATTCAGATAAACACAAACTGGTACTAAAAGGCTTGGTTTATTAAAGACAATTACCTAAGGTCCACATAAGTGAATTCTGATAAATTATTGTGGATAAAACTATCTTCGCCAACTGGTAAAATGGCAAAAACAGTCATTCCAAATCATTATAAAGATGTTGAAAAAACTATGCTACTCTAAGTTTTCAGCATATTATTTAAATCTTTTAAAAAAATGAAAATCATATATTCTTTCATTCAATGGTAACTTACAGATCATGTATTAGTGGATCAGTGACAAAGGAGATTACATCAAGGATATTTGGATTGAATGAAGGCAACTTTCACTACTGGAAGGGATTGGCAACATGAAAATAGAGTGGGAAGCCTCTAACAATGCTGAGTACAATGGTGTTATGGCACACAAATAAATTTGCACATCATGAAAAATTTGGGAGGGTATTAAAAAAAAAATCCAAAAGGAAGAAAAGAAGAGCTTGAGTTCAGAAAATTAATACAGGAAATCAAACTAGATACAAGCAGAATCTTCAGATGGTATACAGTGGCAAAAGTAATGGTAAGAGAAGCTTACTTAACTATTCTAATGGTACATAATCTTCTGAAAAGATGATAAACAGAGATACTCTCTAACAATAATGAGGACACAATTAGGATGGTGCTGCACATAACATGATAAGAAATTCTCAGTGAAGTAAAAACTCTATTGAAGGAAAATTTTTGTAACTGGGATATCTTTCAGATTAACTGCAAGTACTAGCATGTAGGTGAATACAACTAAATCAGAGAGGCTACTACACCAACTATATTAGACTTCATGAACGTACATGAACCTCTGAATAGTGCATATCAGCAATGGTACCCCAACTGGAAAAAACCACACATTGCATGAATATGTGGTTAGAGATGAAATAAGACAATACTAAGAGGAGATACAAGGATTACTAAGCTAAACACACACTTTAGAAACTAAGTAAAGGAGTTACACACTCAGAGTGTGGAACAGTGCCATAAAAGGTTCTGTGAAGTCTATAACATGAGAGTCAGAAGATATGTGTCATTGGTTATGTTACAGAAAGTGGATAAAAGAAAGCCAAATAACTGATGATCCCTAATGATACCTTCATTACAAGATACATATACTACTACCACTACAATACTGACAGACATAACTACTACCAGTACAATACTGACAGAAAAGACTAAAATCTAGAACTGCAATCTAATTCAAATGGAATGAAACACTGTAAACTAGATCAACAAGCATGCAGTATGAAAATGTTTTTTAAAGTTCTTCAAAATCAATCCACCTGTATTAAAGTCATGCAATTCTACATTTGCTTATAAAATTATTTCACAGTAACATTGCTTCATATCAGAATTACTAATTAGACAGTAATGCCTACATAACCTTAGTAAAGAAATGCCATTTTCACCAAATGAAAATATTAGGAATTTCTTTTGCTGATATATTACAACTTCACCTACACTATGAATACATATAGTATCCAACATTCAGACGAGTTGTTCAAAATGATCTCCACCACCTCACTCTATATCCACTCAACCTACACAAAGAATAACATGAATCAAAATTTCTTACTTTTATTGTAGTTATTCTGTTATAACAATATAAAGTGAACCCTCCCAAATTCTACCTATGGTTAATTTAATATGAACAATGAAAAATTGTGTGATACAGCCAAATTTGGAGAATTCATGACTGAAAAACTGACAACAAATCACACAGCCTTAACTCCCTCACCAAGACACATAAGTGCTGCAAGCGGTTACTTGTGTGCACTCGGATTACATTTTTTTCCTCAAGTTAGTAACAATGTCACATCACTAAGAAACCTGCAGCATGAATGTTTCCAACTTAATTTCCTTTAGACTTATTGCCTTTCAGCATTTTGTAAGCATGTAATTAAATCAACGCCATTCATGTTTTCAACGTTGACCTATCAATATTGCTATTACTATAGATACCTGTCTGTCTGATAAATGTTTGGTAATTATTGATGTGGAATTTTGGAATTTTTGCCAGAGGAAGAGTGTCAAAAGTCTCATTTGCTAACAGACACACATGAACTTACAGGGGAGCTGATGGTAGTTGACTTCTTAACTTATCTAAAATTCCTTTCCCCTAATGTGTCCAATCAGCAAAGATTAACTGTACCCTCATTCTTACTTTCTGGATTCTTTTTTTTTTTAAACCTGATAACCTTTCCTGCTATCAAAAGGTAACATCATGAACAAGAAAACAACAGCCTCATTTGCACACATCCAGTCTCTAGCTGTCAGATACTGAATACCTACAGCCATGCCTAGGAGACAGTTTAAAGGTTTTATCTGACCACCTCATACATCCTAGGTCAGCCCATGTACTGCACATTCCCCCCATATATCACATCATTCCAATTATTTCTATCCTAATGAACACTTCCTGCCATTCTGAATGTTCAGACTCCAATACCCCAAAGCTTTTGATTCCATCTCCACCTGTCTCCCCCTGCCCATTGTTCCCACTGCTTTCAACACATGAATGCTCTGTCAATCTCTCTCAACTCACCCTCTCCAAATGCACACCCTTGTTGGCCCTCTTAATTATGCTACACCAACTATATCTGGATAAATGCTTATATGTACAAAGGAAAAATAGAAAGTGATACACATAAAAATATCAAAAGTATTTAGAGCAATAGCACTAAACCCCCTATCCAAGCCACTACCAATCCCCAAGTAAAAATAAAAAGCCTATTCCAGCCTCACACTTCAGCAGCCTCTATTCAAAGATCTGCCCATCTCCAGTACGCGTGACACTGATAAAATGCACACACAGAAATGACTAAAGAACCACCTTCCTAACTCAGTCTTAAAAACCACCCCACCATCCATACGAAACCATACACCCCATCCAACCACAAGTCACACTTTCCATCTACACTCTGGACATAATCCATCCTTACATTACTAAAAATGATTCAGCATCCAAAGCTGGATTGTATACTGATAAAGACCAATCATCTGTCTTGAAGGTATCCAATTATTCCAACAATCCAACATCAATCATCAAGCTAATAACTATTGACTATCTGTCAAAATTCTGGTTATCTAATTTTTGGACCCATAAACAGAATCTATACAGTTTTCACAAGATAGCCAACAAAGGTGAAGTTTTTCAAACATCTATAGTCACTTTTGTTTACAGCTTTTGAGTCCCTTACTGCATTTCCTGGTGGCTGCTCTCACTGGTACTGAATTTTCATCTGACAGAGTAGGTGAACACTTCACAATGTCAGCTAAAAACAGTGAAAAAAGCATCAAGTCTGTTGGGCAGCAGTGAAGTGAAGTGGAAATGAGTGGCATTAAGCATTCTGCAGAAAATCAAAATAAAAAACTGCAGTGAAATGGTGAAATTCAGGTTAGATATACATGAGTATGACACAGGTAAGACAACTTTAGTTGAGGTTCTGCTTAACCTATGTCTATGCTGCAAGACCTTTCGAGGAACTTCAGCATTCTCTCACAACAAATATAAATACAATATAGTATTGTGTTGTTGATTAACATTTTTCTACTTGTATTTCCTTTATATTTCATTTAAAGACAGTATCACTAATAAATGTATAAATATCTGACTTTTCCAATTATCCAACTTGCCACAGGTTCTAATGTGGTTAGGTTATTGGACTTTCACAGTATAATGAGGGTATCAAAAATGTCATCTACAAATACGCAAGTCAAGAATAGTGTTCTGTTTTGTGTGGTTAAAGATTTTTTGAGTGCGTGGATGACCAAGCAAGTTAGGTAAAGTTTAGAGTGGACCAGATAAATCGTTCACAGAATCCCATAAAGAAAGGAGTGAAAAGTCATCTTTGGCAAGGTTGTGCCATAGGAATAGAATCTTTTCAATGAACTTCTCACTCCAAAGGCATTCAACATTTTCCAGCTAAATAATGCAGCACAGCCTTGGAGCTGCAAGTGGCCCTGGAAAAGGGGTCCTTCAGAATATATAACAATAATGAAAATATACATACTGGCATTACCAGACTCCACCTGCATGTGGTTACAATGTGAGTGAAAAGTCACCTTCAGCAAGGCTGTTTCACTGTCAATGGATGAAAAGGAATACAACTTCACCAAAGGAACTTCTCACATCACAGAAGTCCATCCTTTCCCTGCTAATGACTGTAGCACAGCCTTTAGGCTGCATTAGCACCATAAAAAAGAGTCCTGGGGTTAAATATAATACATAGGTATATCACACGAAATAGTTCATATGAACACACACTACTATATAACAAGTAAACCTAAAACAGCCAGGATCGAGTGTCACTGCTCAGCTATGATAGTAGGGGTGACCATAGCCAAGCAGTGGCGCTCTCGCCTGCCATGCTGGGGTCCTGGGTTTGATCCTGGCTGTTCGAGGTTACATATCATATATATATTACCCCTGGGGATAGGGGAGAACGAATACTTCCTACATATTCCCTGCATGTCATAGAAGGCAACTAAGAGGGAAGGGAGTCGGGGGCTGGAAATCCTCCCCTCCAGTTTTTAATTTTCCAAAAGAAGGAACAGAGAAGGAGACCAAGTGAGGATCTTCCTTCTAAAGCTCAGTCCTCTGTTCTTAATGCAACCTCAATAATGCAGGAAATGGCAAATATGTATTATTTATTTATTTATTATACTTGATCGCTGTTTCCCGCGTCAGCGAGGTAGCGCCAGGAAACAGACGAAGAAA
>JAYMFT010269606.1:0-10644 GCA_038088735.1 Panulirus argus
TCTTTATAGCCTCGTTATGATAACACTATGTGGCCTGATGGTGTGTATAGCGTCGTAATGATAACAATATGTGGCCGTGTGGTGTATATAGCCTCGTTATGATAACAGTATGTGGCCGAGTGGTGTTTATAGCGTCGTAGTGATAACAGTATGTAGCCGGGTGATGTTTATAGCGTCGTAGTGATAACAGTATGTGGCCGGGTGGTGTTTATAGCTTCGTAATGATAACAGTATGTGGCCGGGTGGTCTTTATAGCCTCGTAATGATAACTGTACGTGGCCGGATGGTGTTTATAGCGTCGTAGTGATAACAGGATCTGGCCGGGCGATGTTTATAGCCTCGTTATGATAACAGTATGTGGCCGTGTGGTGTTTATAGCGTCGTAGTGATAACAGTATGTAGCTGGGTGATGTTTATAGCGTCGTAGTGATAACAGTATGTGGCCGGGTGGTGTTTATAGCGTCGTATTGATAACATTATGTGGCCGAGTGGTGTTTATAGCCTCGTTATGATAACAGTATGTGGCCGGGTGGTCTTTATAGCCTCGTTATGATAACACTATGTGGCCTGATGGTGTGTATAGCGTCGTAATGATAACAATATGTGGCCGGATGGTGTTCATAGCGTCGTTGTGATAACAGGATCTGGCCGTGCGGTGTTTATAGCGTCGTAGTGATAACAGGATCTGGCCGGGTGGTCTTTATAACCTCGTTATGATAACAGTATGTGGCCGGATGGTCTTTATAGCCTCGTTATGATAACACTATGTGGCCTAATGATGTGTATAGCGTCGTAATGATAACAGTATGTGGCCGGGTGGTGTTTATAGCGTCGTAATGATAATACTATGTGGCCGGGTGGTGTTTATAGCGTCGTATTGATAACAGTATGTGGCCGGGGTGTTGTTTATAGCCTCTTAATGAGAACAGTATGTGGCCGGGTGGTGTTTATAGCGTTGTATTGATAACAGTATGTGGCCGGGTGGTGTTTATAGTCTCGTAATGATAACAGTATGTGGCCGGGTGGTGTTTATAGCGTCGTATTGATAACAGTATGTAGCCGGGTGTTGTTTATAGCCTCTTAATGATAACAGTATGTGGCCGGGTGGTGTTTATAGCGTCGTATTGATAACAGTATGTGGCCGGGTGGTCTTTATAACCTCGTTATGATAACAGTATGTGGCCGGGTGGTCTTTATAGCCTCGTTATGATAACACTATGTGGCCTGATGATGTGTATAGCGTCGTAATGATAACAGTATGTGGCCGGGTGGTGTTTATAGCGTCGTAATGATAACAGTATGTGGCCGGGTGGTGTTTATAGCGTCGTATTGATAAGAGTATGTGGCCGGGTGTTGTTTATAGCCTCTTAATGATACCAGTATGTGGCCGGGTGGTGTTTATAGCCTTGTAATGATAACAGTATGTGGCCGGGTGGTGTTTATAGCGTCGTATTGATAACAGTATGTAGCCGGGTGGTGCTTATAGCGTCGTAGTGATAGCAGGATCTGGCCGGGTGTTGTTTATAGCGTCGTAATGATAACAATACGTTGCCGGATGATGTTTATAGCGCAGATGTGATAACAGGATCTGGGCGGGATGTGTTTATATCGCTGTAGTGATAACAGGATCTGACCGGGTGGTGTTTATGGTTGTGTTGGGGTTTCTTCAGTGTGATCGCTAGAAGTGGGAGCGATCTTTGAGTATAGTTTGCTGAAAAGTGAAACAGCTATACACCAATTTCTGCTTAGGGATTGCTGGTTAGTTATGGAGCGATTTGTATGGGGTGGGTCTAGTGTTGTTACAAGAAATGGGTGTCGAACATATTCCAGTGAAATTGTATTAGGAAGGTATTTGTTCGTTAAATAGGTGATGGGTGTGTATGTTTTTCTGTCTTGTGTGATTTGCAGCTTTGTTATATTTGCATTTGAGAGGATGGATGACCAGGCAGGTTTGGCGTAGTTTAGGGTGGAGCAGACTTATTTTTTGCAGTTGATACTAAGGGATCCATTTTCTTTTCTAAATCAGGTGGGTACCAGTAGATTTTGTGAGAGGATCCAGTTTGCCTGTTCCTTTTTGTGTTGATGTTTGTGGCATGGGAGGTGAATGACATGTGTGTGTCGTATGTGATGTCCAGATTAGTTGAATTTGTCAAGTGGGAGTGAATTTCCATTCAAGTTTACATGAGTGTGATGGTTTGATCTGGGTCATTCTGGGGTTAAAAGGGTGGCATTCTTTCCAGGGTGAGCTACCTTGTCAATTGACTGATTTAGTGTTGTTTGGTTGCTACTGCTTGCATAGGGTCAAAGTGCTGTGTTGTGACTGCAAGATCTTCTGCAGATGAATGGACTTTCACACCACGGTCTTCAGGAAGTGAAGAAAGGTCATGTAGGAAGAGATTGAGTAGGGTTGGAGAAAGAACTGCTTCATATGGAACTCTGTAGTAGACCTTAAGTGTTTGAATGGCGAAGCCTTTATGGATGACTCTGGCATAGCGCTTGACTATGATATTGGCCAGCCACTTTCACTCATAGTTGTGTTGGGTGGTGTCAAGAATCTTTTGTGCGATGATATGTAAGAGGACTTGTGCAAATGCTTTGTTGATGTCTACTGTGTAGGAGAGGGGTTGTGGTGATTGGTTAAAGCCATCTAGGATGTGTTATATAAGATCTGTGTGTTGTGTGATGATGGAGGGACTGAGTCTAATGTCATGTTATTGAGGTGGAAGTGGTATATTTTGAGTGATTCTGTTGTGGATCAGTTTTTCAGGGAGTTTGATTATTGAAGACCGAAGTGATATAGGAGTGCAGGAGCATTATATAAAGGCAAGGGGGATAAAGACGAGTGTTCATACTACTGAGGTTTGTTGAGAGTACCTGGTAAGTTGTATGGGAAGGCAGTGATTGAGAGGGTGAAGGCATGCACAGAACATCAGATAGGGGAGGAGTAGTGTGGTTTCAGAAGTGATTAAGGATGTGTGGATCAGGTGTTTGCTTTAAAGAATGTGTGTGAGAAATACCTAGAGAAACAGACGGATTTGTATGTTGCATTTATGGATCTGGAGAAGGCATATAATAGGGTTGATAGAGATGACTTGTAGAAGGTCTTCATGACATAAGGTGGGAAAGAAAAGCTGCTAGAAGCAGTGATAAGATTTTGTCAAGAGTGTAAGGCATGTACGTGTGCGAGTAGGAAGAGAAGAGATTGAATGGTTCCAAGTGAAGGTTAGTCTGCGGCAGAGGTGTGTGATGTTCCCATGGTTGTTTAATTTGTTTATAGATGGGAGTGATGAAGAAGGTGAATACGAGAATCTTGGAGAGAGGGACGAGTACGCAGTCTGCGGGGGATGAAAGAGCCTAGGAAGTGAATCAGTTTTTGTATGCTGATGATACAGCACTAGTGGCAGATTCGAATGAGAAACTGCCGAAATTGGTGTCTGGGTTTGGAAGAGTGTGTGAAAGGAGAAAGTTTAGAGTAAATGTGAATAAAAGCAAGGTTATTAGGTTTAGTAGGGTTGAGGGACAGGTTAGTTGAGGTGTGAATTTGAACAGAGAAAAATTGGAAGAAGTGAAGTGTTTCAAGTACCAGGGAGTGGATATGGCAACAAATGGAACCATGGAAGCAGTAGTGAGTCATAGAGTGGGTGAGGGAGCGAAGGTTCCGAGAGCGCTAAGAATGTGTGGAAAGAGAGAACGTTATCATGGAGGGCAAAAATGGGTATGTTTGAAGGAATAGTAGTTCCAATAATATAACATGGTTGCGAGGCATAGACTATAATATAGATAGCGTTGTACGGAGGAGGGTGGATGTGTAGGAAATGAAATGTTTAGGCACAATATGTGGTGTGATATGTAATGGTAAGAGAGATGTGTAGTAATAAAAAGAGTGTGGTTGAAAGAGCTGAAGAGGGTGAGTTGAAATGGTTTGAACATATGGAACGAATGAGTGAGGAAAGGTTGACAAAGAGGACATATGTGTCAGAAGTGGAGAGGACAATGAAAACGTGGAGACAAAGTTGGAGATAGAAGTACGAAATGGAAAAAGATTTTGAGCAATGGCGGCCTGAACATGCAGGAGGATGAAGGGTGTGCAAGGGATAGAGTGAATTGGAACTATGTGGTATTCTTGGACCGACGTGATGTCTATGGACTGAACTAGGGCATGTGAAGCGTCTGGGGTAAACCATGAAAAGGTGAATGGGGCTTAGTTGTGGATAGGGGCTGTGGTTTCGGTGCATTACACATGACAGTTACAGAATGGATGTCAGCGGATGCCGCCTATTTTCTTCTGTTCCTGGCGCTATCTCTCTAACGCAGGAAACTGTGGTCAAGTATAAAAAAAATGAAAAAAGAGGAAGGGAAGTTGGGTGGTTTAGAGAGTTTTAGAACTGGTATTATGTTGGCAAGTTTCCGCATGCTACGAGTTATGTTATGAATCCAGGCGTAGCTGAAAATATCTGTTTGTGCTTGGACTACAACTCTGCTAAATTGCTCAGTTTGTGCTCATACACAATCAAAAGCTTCATATCTTCCTGCACCGCCTGTCCTCCGCAATACACTCCTCGGCAACGTGCTCAAAGCTTATCTATGTAATGTGCAGATTTCGATGCTTATCATCCCGCTTGACTCAACACTAACGTCCAAATTTTCGGATTTGAAGTACTCATAAACCAACTGCATCTCTTCAGCATCCACATCCTACGCAACCACCCAACCAGACTCCCTACCTATCTCCTCCAACAGCCAAATCTACCAACCAAACCTGACATTATTGGCTCTCATAACTCTGCTGAAACCTCAAAGACATGCCTCGCAGCAAGTCCTGACAACATATCAAAGTTGCACAACTACAACCCAGGTATTTACATATATCTTCAATCCACCTCTGGTTATGCAACAAAACTCCAAACGAACGTCCGGAGACTTGCGAACATGATACACATCCTGAAACCTTCCCAATCTTATTGCCCCATGTCACTGCTAGCATCAGTATCTAAACTCCTCGAGAGAATGACCACTGACAGGGTCACCCAGAGCGAGTCACTCACCCATACAGCACGGCTTTAGACCTGATCATTTCTGGTGGACGTAAGAAAATAACTTGAGATGTTATCTGCCTTGTCCAAAACGCTCTTTTTAGAACCTCTCTCCTCCTCCGAATCTAACCTTGCTGAAACCATTTCTTGCCCTTTCTCTTCTACAAGTTGAACGATGCCAACTCTCCACTTCAGTCTTCCCTCCTCTCGTAGTGTCCCATGGTATCCGTGTCCCGGCTCCACTGTCGTGGGCCTCGCAAAACCCTCTATGGTATTGGTTTATGCTCGCTTTATGTTATATTCCCCCCACCCCAACCCCTTTCCCCCAATCTCAAATAGCTCGATCAGCTTTAGACAGTTGCCTCGATTGTCGTTTCCGGGTCCCTTGCTACCTCTGATCTTCCTCTTGCCTCCTCCTGCACTACCACATGGTCAGAATGTGTGTGTGTGTGTGTGTGTGTGTGTGTGTGTGTGTGTGTGTGTATATCTCTTTGTCTGTGAGTGTGTCTGTGTCTGTGTCTGTGTCTGTGTGTCTGCTATTGTCAATACAACCCGGGTCCATCTTAAGAAGAACTATCATAATTAATGAAACATTCCTCTTCGCTTCTCGGTAAGTCCTGAAAGATATCGTGGATCTTCATGCATTTGAAATCTAATTAAAGATCTTGGGCATCCTGAACCCACGAAGTAGAATCTGCCAAGGTATCCGAAACCCTTGAGGGAAAAACATTAATATCTGAACATCTTAAAAGTCATCTGGCAAGCACTGAAGTTCAGTGCGTTTAAAGTTACTGACTGGTGCAGCTGGTAATGTCTAGTATCGCTGGTAACATTTGGTGATGGATAATAATCCTAGTGATATTTGGTAACGGGTGATAATGCTAGCAATATCAGTTCATGGGTAACACCGCTAGCAATGTCTGGTAACAGGTAGTACTGCTGATAACATCCGGTCATGTGCAATACTGGATAATAATTCTGGTAATAGCTGGTAGCGGGTGATATTGATGGCAATATCTAATAGTGGGCAATACTGCTGGCAACACTCTGTAATGGGTAGTACCGCTGGTAACTTTACAATGTTTAATCGTACATTACGTCCAAATCTTTAGACTCATGGAATCCACTGGGCCGGGAGGTTATCATGTACGGATGGCGTCGAGAAGTCAGGCACGGCAGCCCACCATATGTGTCGTAAACATAAAACTTTAAGAATAAAATACTGTCAGAGCGATGAAATGTCATGTCCGTCAGCGAGACACACTGATTTCCTATACCCGATACCTCAGGCAACATACGTTCCTACCCGAAACATGCGCGGCTCATCTGAGCGTATCCTCCTCGTAATGTAGATATCTTCATTCTTTGTTTACGTTTGTGCCTTCCGGTGAAACAGCGCGAGTTATGCGAACGGTGTGGGGCGTGACGGTCACGCTTCAGCCCCTCGCATGGCACATCGTCCTTTGGCCAATACCTTTTTTCCTCTCTACTTTTGGTTGACTCCAAGACAGTCTACTTTGACCTGACAGCATGAACATTTCTTGAGTTACATTTCCAGTGGCTTGGCTGTACGACCGACCCTCCGGATGGTACCCCTCACAAAGCCGCTCTCTCTATCTTGTTGGTTATCACCTGCCATTATTGTCTGCGCTCCAGTTGCTGCCTCCCGGAGCCCCTGGATTGGACGGTCAAGGACACCACCCACGATCCTACGGCCGTAAATCTGACTGAAGACAATCCCATGATAAAGTACCTCCTTTGCTGTGTATATCATTACATCAGACAAGACCACAACTATGATGCTATAGGTCTTGTTTAGTAACTGGTTCTTAATGAGCATGATGGCATAATACAAGCTATTGTAGTATTACGCCAGCCATGTGCCGGAACGGCTTCATTCTCATTTCTTAAGCGATCAACATTTGCTTGCGAATGGACAATGTCACAGTGGCCAACCAGCCTACCCGTCTGCTAGGGAGCAGTTGTTTTGTGCTCTGTGTCCCAGACCCGATCAGCTTCCCTCCTCACAGCCAGCAGCTTACCCTCCTTCCTCTAAAGAACAGGTTGTATATGTTTTACCGAACCCATTTCGATCAGCATGAGTGAGTCATATTATTCATAGTGACAAATGAATAAAGGTAGCAGCGAAAACTGGAAACAAGAGCCAGGAATCTATTCTCCTCGAGTCCTTTCGACAACATCTCTCCTGAAGAAGACGTTGTCGAAACCCGTTGCGAAAAATAGATTCGTGGCTTTCGCTTCGAACTAGCCATTACAGACGTGGGACTTTAGTCTTCAGGAGGATTACTTAACAACCGCTCACACTGAGGTCATCCAGGGGGCACAAGTCTGCGACAAGAGCGCTGGCACCTGGACGACGCGAGAGCCCAGGTCGCCACTCAACGGCCGAGCCTCACCCTTCCATACCACCTCAGCAGTAGGTCTCTTGGCAACATCCAGGTGCAACGACCAACGTAGATCAACGCAGTAGGACCCTCCTGCCGCTGAGGGACGGCCCAAATGTAAACCTGCCGCAGTAGATGCGCCCCCCCCCCGTGCCACACACACACACACACACACACACACACACAACAAAAAGTTAGTTACTTTCACTTCTAGATTTGACTCATCCCCTTGAAAAGGGAACCTGATCTCCTACTCACTTGCCCACCTCGTGGGTAACATTAAAGCTACTGAAGGCCTGACCCGAAGTTTTCCTTATATAATAAGAATTTGCCTCGACGCCATCTTCAGCTAGATGCACCTGGTGCGTCTGTGAATTACACAATACTCAACTTTTAGTCCTGACCTCATTCGTAACGACATTCTAAGCTTATCGATTGTACGGTTCATTACTACTGGTGATCTTGTTCGTTTAACCACTGGGAGCACGGAGGGTGATTAATGGAGAGTGTTCCTCTAGCAACGTTGGAGATGTGTCTTGTTATCGCCAGACTGATCAGTGTAGAAGTGCAAGGTAACGCAGCCCTGCTAATGTGACACTACTACTTATCAGACACAAACCGCTGGTGAAAAAGAATAAACCCAAGAAACTCATTTACTTGATCTAATGTATATCTTTCCTAACAGCGCACCAGTGTCAGGGTTAGGTGAGAAATTTGACTTAACAGTTACTCAGTCCTGGCACTCATGCCAGGTGAGGTAGCTACAGGGTGGTAGGGCAGCCTGAACGGGTGTTACGGCAGCCGACAGGGTGATAGAACAGCGTGAAAGGGTGGTAGAGCAGCCTGCAGGGTGGTAGTGCAGCCTGGAGGGATGGCAGAGCAGCCTACAGATCGGTAGGGTAGCCTAGAGAGGTGGTAGGGCAGTCTAGAGGATGGTAGGGCAGCCTCAAACGGTGGTAGGGCAGCCCTGGGGTGGCAGGGCAGCCTTTAGGTCAGTAGGGTAGCTTGGAGGGATGGTAGGATTGCCTGCAATGTGGTTGGGCAGCCTGAAGGGATGGTAGGGCAGCCCCCAGTGTGGTAGAGCAACCTTGAGAGGTAGTAGGACAGCCTGGAGGGGTGGTTAGACAGCCTGGAGAGATGATAGGGCAGCTAGCACAGGTGGTAGGGCAGCCTGGAAGAGTGGTAGAGCAGCCTGAGAGGATGGTAGGAGAGCCTGGAGGGGTGATAGGGCAGCCTGCAGGTTAGTTTGGCAGCTTGGAGGGGTGGTAGAGCAGCTTCGAAGGGTGGAATTTCAGCATGCGGTGTGGTAGGGCAGCCTGCAGGTTGATAAGGCAGCCTGAATGGGTCATAGGGTAACCTGGAGGGTTGATAGCTTGGATAGTGATAGGCAGCCTGGAATGGAAGTAGGGCAGCCTGGAGGAGTGATAAACACGCCTGAAGGGGCGTTGAGGCAGCCTGGAATGGTGGTAGGACAGCCTGGAAGAGCTTAGGGGCAGTCATAATAGAAGATAGGGTAGCCTGGAGGGGTGGTAGGGCAGCCCGCAGGATGGTAAGGTAGCCTGGAGGAGTGATAGGAACCCCTGAAGGTGTGGTGGAGCAGCCTGGAGGGGTGCTTAAGCAGTGTAAGGCAGCCCAAAAGGGTGGTAAGGCAGCCTGAAGGGTGGTAGACCACCCTGCTGGTTAGTATGACAGCCTGGAGGGGTGGTACGGCAGTCTGAAAGAGTGGTAGACAGCCTGGAGGGTGGTAAGGCAGCCTGGAATGGTGGTAGGACAGCTTAGAGGGGTGATTCGGCAACCAGGAGCTTAACAGGGGAACCAGCAGGGCGGTATGGCATCCTGGAGGGGTGGCTGAGCAGCTTGGAGGAGCGGGGTGATAGGGCAGCCTGAAGGGGTTGATAGGGCAGCCCTCCAGGCTGCCTCATCACCTATCCAGGCTTACCTACCATATCTCCAGCCTGCCCAAGCACCCCTCCAAGCTGACTTACTACTCTGCAGACTGCCCTACCACCCAAGCATGCTTCACTACCACCTACCGGGCTGCCCTTTCCACCTTACAGGCTGCCTTACCACACTTCCAAGCTGCCCTTATTAGTCTGGAGGCTGCCCCATCACCCTTCTAGGCTTACCTACCACCCCTCCAGGCTGCCTCACCACCCATCTTGGCGTGCCTATTTCTCCTCCAGGCTGCCCAGCTAACGCTCCTGGCTGCCATACCACCCTGCAGTCTGCCCTACCACCTTTCCGGGATGCCCCACCACCCTCCAGGCTGCCCTACCACCCCTGCGCTGCACTATCACCCTTCAAGGCTGCCCTACTATCCTCTAGGCTCCCTTTCCATTTCACAGGCTGCCCTCTCACCCCTCCAGGCTGTCCTACCTCCCCTCCAAGTTGCCTACTGACGTGCAGGGCACCCATCATTCCTCTAGGCTTCTCTACCACCCCTCCAGGCTACCTTACAACCCTTCAGGCTGCCCTTACCACCCCTCCACACTTTTTTTATGTTAGTTGAGACGGCACGGGCAACTGAGGCCCTAACCTTTCATACATATTCGCTGTTTCCCGCGTTAGCGAGGTAGCGTTATGAACAGTGGACTGAGCCTTAGAGGGAAAATCCTCACTTGGCTTCCTTCTCTGTTCCTTCCTTTGGAAAAGTGAAGACAGGAGGGGAAGATTTCCAGCCCCCCGCTACCACCCCTTTTAGTCGCCTTTTATATATATATATATATATATATATATATATATATAGGTACCCATTTTATCTATCACTCACTAAGGGTGGATGAAAAGCTGAGTTGATTTTAGACTGACTGCCATAACCAGGATTCGAACTTATGCGCTCGACCGTGGGCGGCCATTAAATGAGTCACGGTCAGGAACGGTAACCGATATAACCCTCCAGACTGCCTTACCATACTGCAGGCTGCCACACCACCGAGAGAGAGAGAGAGTGAGAGAGAGAGAGAGGTGGGTGGGTAGAGGAGAGGGGCACTTGGCTCTCGTCTCCCTCGTGTGGGAGGCAGGTGAGGAGGGCTCACCAACACGGAAATGCTGTGTGCCATTTTCATCCCGTGCCGACCCGCGTTGCCCGACTTGACCTGTGGATGTATTCCCTTGATGCGCCACACTTCTAATGAAGGCACTGCGTTTCCTCCTCCTCCTCTCTCTCTCTCTCTCTCTCTCTCTTCTCTTCTCTTCTCTTCTCTTCT
>JAYMFT010269617.1:0-10644 GCA_038088735.1 Panulirus argus
AGAGAGAGAGAGAGAGAGAGAGAGAGAGAGAGATAATATTCGGTTTTAATTTTCCTTGTTGCTACCAGCTGTTCTAAGTAAGGTCAGATTTTTGACGTATGGAGAGAAAGGTCACATAACATCAAGGCCATGCTACTAGAGGTGTGAGTTATTTGACGTCAGACCTTACGCGAAGTCAGGGCTAGACGTGTGACATCACGAAACAGCAGCAAGGAGGGGGAGGGAAGGCGACGACATAAGACCATAAGCCGCCCGATGGTCGTACTGGACATACGACGCCTTTAAGGAGAAGCGACGTGCATAAGGCGAGGAGCCAACGAGGTCGTAGAGGAGGCTTGATGACACAGCGGTCGTTTGAGGTCATGACGGGACAACCATGTCGTCGAGAATGTCTCGCATCAAGGCTCGATCATGAGGACCTGTTGAGATAGATGGATTGGTCGAGTCGCGTGTAAAAAGCTTCCCGGAAAGACTTGATGGAAGTTCGACGGCCCCTGACGAGGTCCTGGAAGGTGCTGAGCGTCGAGGGAGAGTGGGACGGACGCTTTGCAGGGAGTCAGGAAGGAGATGCCACACTATTGGTTTAGGAGGGAAGGAAAATGTGGTTATGGAGACTCTGTGTCTGAAGAGGAAATGAGAAGCAGCCATCAGGAAGGTCACTGGGACCCATAGTCCAAGATAAGACGTGGAAGGGCCCTTGATAAATGACATTTACCCCAGTTATTGTAAGTACAAACACTGATTAATGATTAATGATTACTTTGATCGCTTCATCTGCTACTCCATATGACATGGATAATTAATGGCTCGCACAGTCGTGGGTGTGTTCAGCAGTAGCCTGCCACTGACAACGCGATCGAATGGAATGGCGTCACAGAGGATTACAGACGAACTCAAACGAATTCAAACAGCAACAGAACTTTATACAAAGGAATATAAAGGAATTCAAACAGCAGCAAACCATTAAGTTCTTTAGAGGCTGTTTGTGATAACGGAAGACATGAGATACTCACAGATTAGTGTGGTCAAAGTTAGAAGGGATACAAGTGATTTGAAGAGAATGACCTGAAAATTGTCATTTTGACTATGGAGGCGCAACTTTGAATCCTTCCGAGGCTGTTTGTGATAGTGTAAGAGCTTAGAAGGTCAGAGATTATTTAGCTAAAGTAAAAATAAAAATCAACAAATGGTATAAAGAGAAATATCAGAAAACTGTACGTTTAAAAAGAAATACTAAAAAACTTGACGTGTGGCTAAGGAGGCGCAGGTAAAGTCAGTCGGGGATTTGAAGCGAAATATCTATCAAGTCTCTTCTTAAACGTATCCAATGGCATTGCTCTCAACTGCTCTGACAGATTAATCATTTCATGTGTTAACAGTCCTATTGAAGAAAGAAAGAAAGCAAAAAATACTTCGCAAAATGGGTTGGCCTAATCTTCATGTTGTATAATATGTATTCCTGTGATTAGACAGGTGGAGAACCACACCAAGGTTGCAGTGCTGATTAGAAAGGTGGAGAACCATAGCAAATGTTACAGTGCAGTTGATTGAATTAAACAGACACCGTCGACACACTCAATGTTCATATAACGAGGGGAAAGGAGCGTTTAGTTAGCTGTCTGCTGGACTCATCGTTTGACAACTCAGCCAGGGGTCTCCGCCACCGGTACCCAGACCCAACACCAGTACTCCCGGTCCTTAGAACTCCAGGCTCCCAGTTCTCTTGGTTCCCCAGAACCACCAGCCTCCCTGTATCCCTGGGGTGCCCCCCCCCCGCAGAACCACCTGCCTCCCACTATCCCCTCCACTTCAAATCAGTCTCCGGCTGGTGCTCACATTTTTGATGAAAATTCTGTGGCCATGTGCACATAAGTCCATACTCACGCACACGCTTACATGCACGTGTACGTAGGCACAGGTTTCAAGACATGTGCACAGAAGTACGCACACGTGCATTCAAACGGTCACAGATGTCCCAGACGCTAGCAAAATGAAAGAAATAGGAAGGAAGGAATGCGTTATTGAAGACATCTTTGGCAAACGGGTGAGACTTGGTTGTTCGAGAATCATCATATTTATCTTTTACTGAAGTAGTTAGATAATAAATGGGCTCTTGTGTTAATGTAATCCTTGTTAGCAATTGACACCTTTGAAGTTGCCTTCTACATCTCAGACCAGATTACATCACAGCCTTACTACACGTAAAGAAATCGCAAATGGCCTCGGGCCCATCCGAACTCGCACAGAGCAGCCCCGGGCCAACCATTGTCAGGATCTGCGGTAATCACCAGACTGTCACTCGTTTGCCTGAGGACTGTATATTTGCCCAGTTTTCTTTCCAATACTTCCCGTGTTTATATGTCCATTTTCTCTTTATATTTCCAGCCTTTGGATGCAGCTAATTCAATAAGCCGTTTATTATGATTATTATTATCACTGTTCTCTTTTCAGTTTTGCGAGGTAGCTTTGGGAACAGATGAAATCAACGGTGTCATTTTCTCGCATTCACTCACCAGCTTTTATGTATAATCCATCGGATCCAGATCCCCATCCACAGCCAGGTCCCACAAACCAATTTCGTGGCTCCGCCTGACCGCCTGATATGCCCTGGTTCAACCTATTGACAGCGCGTCTATTCCATTCCCTCCCAGCGTACGAAATCTCCCATGTCCGACCTCTCCCATGCACACCTCTCGTTCTCCTAAATGTTCGCGGCCCCCGGCAGCTCAAAGCATCTTTCAGTCCATCCTTCCATCTCCTTAAAGGTGTTCCTGTCCCTCCTACTCCCTCCACTTCTGCTACGCAGATCCTCTTCTTTTCAATCTCTCTTCAGTCATCCTCTCCATATGCCTAAGCCATTTCAGCATACTGTGGTCAGCTCTTCCGGTCACGCTGCACTTTTTACCACGCCTCGCTCTTACGCTGTCAATCCTCACACGATTTACCCTCCTCACGCTAGGTATTGTCACAAAGCATTTCATTTATTCGATCATCGCAATTAAGGAAGCCCAAAGATCTGATGGAAAAGGTGGTGAGGAATACAACATAGATGGTACCCTAATCAAGAGAGATGACTTACAGGGAAAGGTTAAAGGCTTTGAATTTGCCCAGCATGGATGAGAGAAGAGTTAGGGGTGACCTGGTCACAGCCTTTAAGTTTTTAAGTCGCATTAATGACGTGGATGGAGAACAGTTTCTCGAAAGATGCAGGGACAGATCAGTCAAAGGATATAACATGAAATTAATAAAAAACTTCCTAGAATATAATAAAGAAGTACTTTTATGTATAAAAAATAGTAGATGATTGGAATAAACAGAATGAGAAAATGATACTTGCGGACAGCGTAGAAAGTTTAAAGAGTTGTATGATAGCAGAGACTGCAGAAAAGAAGGGATACCCTGAGTGCAAAAAATCCCTCACTCTAGAGTGCAAATAGTTAGCTACGAATAGATAATTACATCCACCTTCTTCTGTTCTTTTGCATTCAGGCCCAAGACTCGCATCCATACAACACCGGGCGGGACCACTGTAGCTTCAGACATATCCATCTTTGATCGAGTCCACTCGTAAATAGAATTATGAGGGCAAGGAGCAGCAACCCGTACCATCTGATATGTTACATGCCTTTTTGTTACTGCATCTCTGTCCCGGGTGAGTTTTTGATACCATCTCTCTCTGTTTAGCTCGCCTGAGTTTTAAGGGAAGAAGTCTGTGATCTCAACCCCCACTCCCTGGGTGAGCTTCTTCAGTGGTCCAATCTCGCCCCTGTGTTCCTGGGTCTAGTTTGTCTCCAGCAGTGTCGTTCGTCTTTTCGCACTCGTGTCACTCTTCCGTCTGGCAGTCGCCTCCATCCATACAGACCCTTAGTACCGCTGAAGTGGCTCGCCTGTTTTATCTGTCTGTTTGGGAATGGCGCCCGGCTGATGCACTCCATGTGAGCTCTTTTGATGGAATTGCTCGCGGGCGAGATTGTTTCCCGCGCGAGCTGCTTGCTCGGTTTATATAACATCTTGAGTACGTTGGTTCGAGCCTCGAGCACAAAAGGGGCGACTCTGGAGCAGGACGGCACGACCTTTGGGTATGACTGATGGGGGTGACCTTTGACCTGACCATTGTGCTGAGGGGTCGTACCACTATGATCAAAGGCAGCACCGTCGTGATCAGAGAGTCGTACCTGGATGCTCATGGGTCGTACCACCGCCATTATGGGCTTTGCTGTTGAAATTAAGGGGTCGTGCTTGATGCTCAAGGGTCGTACCACCGTGATCAGGGACGGCAAAGTCACAATTAGAGGGTCGTACTTCATGCAAAAGGAGGACATCCGTCACTGTTGTGCTCAAGTGGATCACAGGACTGACACGATCATCCAGACGACGCAAGCTTCACACGCATGTGAATGAGACTCAAAGCTCTGTACATGACTCCTGCGCCCAGCAGGTTACCATCTCCACTACTGAGACGAGGCGTTCCGTGGCTCTATTGCTGGTGCAAGTCTCAACATCGTGTGATTTTAGACTTTGGTTTTAACTACAGTGTCTTCCTGCAGATTGCCAGTATTGGGTATCATGTGATAAATATCGGGTATTTAGATGATGTAAAATATTATTGAGGAATATTGAGACAGTACAGTGTAGTCATTCTTTTGACTTCTACTTATCCTTCTGTATGTGTGTGTCATTCTACGATCCTCGTGTGTAAATAATGCCATTATGTGTCCCTTACGTCTGTAAGTCTGTGTACGGTGCAGTGTCTTCTTAAAACGTATATTGAGTTTGCTGAGTTGCATGAGGTAGGAAGAGAAAGCATATTTGATACTTCTATTAAAATCCTGTGACTCGTAATTCTATCTGGAACGAACTCTTATACTTCCGGCTGTTTTATTGTTATATTTTGCTGATTTTATCGCGAGTAAGTCATAGGATATTACCGACTGGAAATATATGTGTTGTGCGTGTGTGTGTGTGTGTGTGTGTGTGTGTGTGTCTGTGTGCGTTATTGCTACTTTTGTGCTAGTTCTGCGCTCGTTTTGCCCCAAGGCGTCCGTTCTGTCGACCTGTCCCTTGGGGAGGATGAACAGCTGAGGTTAGCTGTGCACCGGCTGTCGCGACCTGGATTCGAATCTTTGCGGTGTTTGATCCCAAAATTTTGCCAGAAGGTAGTAGGTTAGGGCACGCGTTGCCGGATGAATAATACTGTTGCTGTCTGCCGCCTCGCTCTTTAAATAATTACCTGTCCCGGGTCCATCTGGGACTGACTTCAACGCTATGCCAAGTTTTCTCTTAAATGCTTCTTCTAGTTCCACGTTAGGTTTCTTATTTCTGCCCTTGATGCATTCATTAGTAGTTCTTGCTTTTTTTTTTGCGAGAGAGAGAGAGAGAGAGAGAGAGAGAGAGAGAGAGAGAGAGAGCTGGCTGGAAAGGGCTTCGCAATGGTCCTTGTCAGGAATAAGGAGATTATAGTAGGACACAGGGGGTGGCAAGAAGCACCGTAAGAGGTCCTGCGGTGGTAGCGCGTCTTGGGCTGAGGGAGATATAGGACTCTCTACGAAGATGGCGAGGAGGATAAAGGTCACGGCTCTTGGAAGCAGAGGGTAGGTTACGGCAGCTGACGTGGAGGGAGGAGCGCGCTCGCAGTCTGGTGTTGAGAGAGGGAGGGAGGGAGGGAAAGGCTAACGGTGTGGAGTTGTGGAGGGAGGGAGGTTGCTCTCTGTCCAATAGCTAGGTGGGTAGGTCAGGTATTGGGCCGGGCCGGGGGAGCGAGGGGCGGTCGCCGCTCGGGATGAACCGGTGTGAGTGATTAGCGTCACAGCCGGATTAATTAACGCTTCAGTACAATAGTAAAACCAGAGAGCACCAGCTGGTGAAAGGGCCCGACCGGCCGCGCCGCCGGCCTCTCCTGCCGTGCTTGTTGTGACAAGGGCTGCGTGATGACCCGTGTCCAGGCCATGGTGAAGATGTTGTGTCTTGTGGTGAAGGTGCGTGGCGCATGGTGGTGCTGGTAGTGGTGGTGTGGCAACTCTCATGATGGGATAGGGTATTTCGTTTTCTTTATTGTGGTCGACATTGCAAGGGCAGAAGCGAGGGGCGCCCCCCAGTCTCGGTGACCCTGAACGAACGGTGAGACAGAAGGCTTAGGGATAACGCGATGCAGCAAAGGATTCATTTTAGGTCCTCACTTGTCTGTAGACCTGGCGTTTAAGGTTGGAATGGTTGCTGGAAGAAGAGAAGAACTAGGACGGTAAGGGAATACCGCAACTTCGCTGTATGAGGAAAGAGATAGGTATCATAACGGTTAACCCTCGTGTGGTTGGTCTCCACACAGAATCTGTGGGAAGCAGCAGCGTTGCAAGTGCTGCTGCTCCAGGGTGCTAGGGGCTTAGACACAAGCATACATCATACAAGAAGAGTGGACAAAATAATACCTGTAGAACAGGGAGAAGGAAACAACGCCAGAGGAATGGAAAGTGACGAGTGAGAGATGACAGGGCAAAACTATGAGGTAGAGACATAAGAAAATTTGGTTGAAATGATGAAGATATGGCAGCTATGGTGACTGCATGGGAGATATAGTGGCGATGTGGCAGAGATGGTGAAGATGCAGCAAGTATGGTGGCGATGTGGCACACATGCTAAAGATTACAGGCACGGCGAACATTTGACATATTCCATTAAGCCTTTGATAGAATGACCTTTGTTTGAGATGGTGACTTTTTTGTACGGGATTATCATTATCATTGTTATTATTGTTATTATTATTATTATTATTATTATTATTATTATTATTATTTATCATCATTGTCATTATTATTATTATTATTATTATTGTTATTATTATTATTATTGTGTTTATTTTCTAATTTTGTGTTTCCAGTTTTACCGTATTGTTTGACTCTCATCATCTTTAATCTTGTGATGACATTGCTCTAATTTTTAGCAACGTTATATTTATGTTCGTGCTGCTGTTAATTAAGACCCCCGTTTGGCTTTGATATCAAAATGAGCCGAACTTAAATCATTATATTATAAATCTCTATTGTAACAATCGTAAAGTCACGGAAAGATATCAGATATATCCATTGAGAATTCCAACTGATTTCTAATAATGCGGTTCTGTTTTCACCTATCTGTATGTCTGTGTATCGGTTCTCTATTTATCTATCCGTCTTTTTCCACTTTCTGAATAGGCTGGATCAGAGACAGCTTGTGTCTGATCTGGCGCCTGGAATTGAAAGGGGAGTCAATGATGGCAAATTGAAGGACGGATAGACAGAGAATCGTACACTATTCAACCACGTTTTATTCCGTGGTGGGTTTTGTCAGGGTTACAGACGCACAGTAACTTTTGTATGTTGAGCATTGTATAGGTGGCGTGACGTGACTATAGCCTGCGTGGTCGCTGTTGGCAAATTCATTTGCGAAACTGAGGCAAGTAAAGCAGAGGAGAAATATTTATTATTGGATGGAGTGGTGCAACCCCCGGAGGTCATCGACCCATTGAAGACGACCCTTCGACTCTTGAACACGACGTTACGACCCTTGAGCACGACGGTACGACCCTTGAGCACAACGGTATGACCCTTAAGCACGACGTTACGACCCTTGAGCACAACGGTACGACCCTTGAGCACAGCGGTACGACCCTTAAGCACGACGTTACGACACTTGAGCACGACGGTACGACCCTTGAACACGACGGTACGACCCTTAAGCACGACGTTACGACCTTAGAACACAGTTGTGTGTTCCTTGAGCACGATCTGTACTACTTTCTGGGTATCTGACTCTTTCTCCATCCTTCTAAACACATCATCATCATCATAATCTAAAACATTCCATTGTTTTCATCAGAATGTGTACTTGACTATTCCAACCCTGATGTTCTTACTGATGGCCTGGGCTTATGGTCTGGCCTATACCCCTGCCACTTAGGCACGTCAGAGGCCAGCTAATATACACCTTGCTTAAGGGATCGAACCGTCGTGCTCAAGGGGGAGGGGAGGGGGAGGTGGGGTAGGGTGTGTGTCAACCACCATGACCAGTGAGACACGTCTCAAATGTATGTAAGTACAACATCCATCCTGATTTGCTGCTTTTAATTGTTAATAAGTAAAAGCCTTTTTTCTGTCATTCTTCTAAGGGTCCGGGTACGAACGAAAGCCCTTATCGAGGCCAGGCCTTAGATGGAATACGAAAACAGGCTAAACATGAAAAGGAATAAGAACATAAATGTTTCCGAAGGGAGGGCAAATCCTCCCTTTGAAAACGTGTCACGTCATATGTGTCAGGAAAGATATAAGGGGTCAGTGAGTGCCAAAGCTTAGCGGCGTAAGGAAAGAAACAGACGTCACAAATGCTCATCCATGAGTTGAACAACGGCCACACAGTACGCATGTAACGCACTGGCTAATGGTGTATGCACATGTGCATCCAGTTGTAAATGCTGGCGAATCTTACAGCCTCATGCATACCCGTCACTTATGTAACGCTTACAATTACCATCTCTCTCCAGTATTTTAATTCTTACATTCAGAATAGGACGTCCCCACATTATCATATGACTTAACAAACACCATTAATCATCTAGCATTCACATAATACTTACCCAAGCAGAACATTGCATGAAGGGTGTGAGAAAATATTCCGTTTTCAGCGGAGAATATCCAACGTACGTTGTGGGCGGGGGCTATTCTCGTGGACATCTTGAAACTGACATGAAGCTGGGTGTTGTGTAGTTATTTCTGTACTTTGTCCGCGCCCCGCCGGGCTTTATTTGTACACCAGGACCTGCAGCTTTTGTTACTGAGAAACTCTGTGAAGAAGGAAGGTTATATAGACTTGGGTATACAGACGCATCTTGTGTTGTATGAATAGTTACGTGTTCGGGATCAGCTGTGGGAGAACTACTATGGGAGTGCTGGAGTGTCCTCTATCAAGGGGTTATTTCGTTGACGTACATCAGCTGGGTGTTGTGCCCATTAGTGTGGGTTACGTTGACCCTGAACGTAACGTAACGTAACGTAATTCCTCGAGCGCAGCGGTGCGTCCCTTTGAGCACCATGTTACTACCCATGAACAAAATGGTACGACCCTTGGTTACGATGACCCAACTTTTAACCTCATTCTCGAGGGGGTCAGATCAAACGTCAGGCCATCGTTACACGCGCGTCGTACCGTCGTGCTCAAGGGTCGTACTGCTGTGCTCAAGGGTCGTACTGCAGTGCTCAAGGGTCGTCGCGACGTCGAACTCAGTGGGTCGTCGTTGACCGTACAGTTGGACGCGTGGCCACAGCCTGTGTTGTGTGAGGAGGTGGAGGTGGCTGAGGCCTTCGAGTTGCCAGGCTCTCAACACACACACACACACACACAAGAGGCTAAGGGGGTGCTGTAATCCCCTCCTGCCCACATGCCTGCAACGGACACTCAGGCGCGAGACGCCTAACCACGCCTCTCACTACACACCTGCAGCGTACACATGTGGGGTGTAATTGTCAGTTCAGCTGTGAGGATTACAACAGCCTACACTGAGCGAAGGGCGCCGTCAGTTGGACAATGGCCTGCATCAAGACCTGGCGATCCCAACGACAGCGATGATTACACCTACAGTGCAACTGCTCATGGTTACATCCAGTAATTACGATCCTTCTGCTTAAGCTGTCGCAGAAATAGTTTAAGATACGAACGTTTGCTTTCGATTGACTTAGAAGGAAAAGATGTGGTACATGTGTCTTTTGAGTTGTTTGGCATTCGGAGGGATTCAATATATCTACCCGTAATTCGACAGGATTGTTCTTTTCTTTCGGATATAAGTCTACAGCCATGAGAGCTCCCAGAGGGTCTCATCTTGCTGTACGAACTGTGAGAGGCGTGTGGGAATCACGTCACCAGCCACACGGAATGGAGAGAATAAACGCTTTCAAGAGTATGTGAAAACTGACACAATAGGGATGTGCAAAAATGTTGAAGATGCATGTTGCTCATGAAGAACAGTTTGGATATTGGGGGAAACTTTGGTTGACATGCTCTGCTTTTTCAAAAAAAGGAAGAAGCGAGTGTACATAAGATGCAGGAATTTTACGTTTCGTTGTTGTTGTACCTACATATAGATATATATAAAAAAAAATTTCACGTGCCTTTAACATTTTTGTGGGTATGGAATACACATAGAGATACTTTTAACATTAAGTACGCGAATATTAGTTTATGCAAGTTCCTTAATATCAGTTTTGTAAGATCATCAGATTATTTATAAAGTGTTCTACACAGTGACTGACATGAGTTGATTTATGAAATATATTAATGAACTTCATGTTAGTTATTCGTAGTTAGACTGCTCTCACTTCACATTCGTCCTTTACTTCATTTCCCATTGCTACGAGTTTTCACAAGAAAGGTTGTTATTGATAATATCAGCATGCCTTTCCATCATTGTCTTCAGTGTCTAGCGGTGTGGTGTTCTTGGTCTGGTTCTGCCCTCTCGGTCCACGAGCACAATTTGAAGTCAACGTTTGCGGCTACAGTTATTCCCATATATAGCAGAGTTATTCTGTGGCGGTCAAGTCACCAAGCATTAGAATAATATATATATATATATATATATATATATATATATATATATATATATATATATATATATATATATATATA
>JAYMFT010269628.1:0-10644 GCA_038088735.1 Panulirus argus
TATATATATATATATATAAAATCCCTGGGGATAGGGGAGAAAGAATACTTCCCACGTATTCCCTGCGTGTTGTAGAAGGCGACTAAAAAGGGTGGGAGCGGGGGGGCTGGAAATCCTTCCCTCCTGTTTTTACTTTTCCAGAAGAAGAAACCGAGAAGGGGGCCAAGTGAGAATTTTCCCTCCAAGGCTCAGTCCTCTGTTCTTGACAGTTCCTCGTTATCGCTGGAAGTGGCCCCACCAATAGCCGCGTCACATAATTACTATGTGGCCGTCGGCAACTCAAGGGTGTGCCGTTTTGATACATGCTTCTTTCCCTACACGTCGAAGCTTTCGAACTCTCTACCTTCTCATGTCTAAACCAATATCTATGGCCTGGCACATTTTAGAAGACTTGTTTTTCAGTTCCTCCAAAATTCGTAGATACTTTCCCTTGTCTCTTCTTTTTCCCTTTTCATAGTAGTCTTTATATAATAATTAAGGCCCGTGACTGGAACCTTCATCTAAAAAGTCATAGTTTAACGCCCATAAGTCGTAGTTGGTGTGAGTTGAGGTTGAAACCCTGGCCAATATAGTGTTTGGGTAGATTCAGGTCTCGTTATGAGGCAAAGTGGTAGATTTGCCCGTCGGCAGTAAGGTGTTGTGGACATAGATGTGTGTGTAGTGGGTGTGAGTGAGAGCGCAACGGACTCGCTGGTGTAGTGAGTGTGGCCGAAGGTGTTTGTCGGCTTAGTTTTGCTGTGGTCGTAAAGTTTAGGTGTGGTGTGCCGAACTGGTGTAGTGAATGGGTGTTGAATTACTGGAGCAGCAATTGGTACAGTAGTGGGTGCTGTAGCTGTAAGCTTGGCAGATGTTATGGATGTGTGTAATTGAGAAATTGCCTAGTTGAATCGGTGTGTGTGTGTGTATGTGTGTAGGATTAGGATAACCTTCTTACTAAGCATATTGCTAAAAATCACTCTTTACGACACAGTTTGCTTGTTAACTACCCCTTTCCGCCATGTCTTTCACCAATGGGACTGACTAGGTAAGCCTCTCACCAGTCAGAACACTGAACCAACCTTCTCGCCAATCAGATTGTTCGACCAACTGACCCATTTGGCCGACGTCTCGTACTGTTTGGGGCCCTGCGGGTGACTGGCCGAGACGAGACAGTCACCTACATTAGCCCGTTGGACAGTCAGGTCATGGTGATGACTGTATACCTTCTGCCTGCTGCAGGAGGACGTTCCTCCTGGTCTGAATCATGACTCGGTCACCCTCTTCGTATGTCTGTGGTTCACTCGGGATTCCGAGCATGTAACTGCAGTAGTCTTTTAGTCCCTGAGCACGACGGTCCGACCCTTGGGTATGACGGTCCGGCTTTGACTCGACTCTCGAGAGGAATCGGGTCAACAACAATACACCGTCATGCTCCTGGGGTTAACTTGTTACCACACGGTCCTTAACTTTGGCCCAGACTGTGATTGCCGTCCGGGATGGGTGAGCATTGTTGTGGGCAGCTCAAGTTAAGCCAGCGGGAACGAGGTAGTTAGTTTAGTGGCAGTTAGTTAGCGTGCCATGTAACACTTTTTACACCCAAAAACAGTTATTTATATCCCAGGCATAGCTTCGAAATAATGGGTAAATACAGCCCCGATAGGCTTGCAGATGGGGACTTGTGTGTTAGCCTCGCTCACGACGGGCCTGTGTATCCTTCCGCCTCGGGATTGTGTTGCACAGAAAGAGGCTGCTAGGAGAGCAGTCCTGGCACGGAGGGTGTAAGAAGATGGTTCCGGCCATCACTTCAACGCTCTTAAGTCAGGGAGGGTAGCGCTTCTCTCCTGGCCGACTGGTGTCTATACAACTCGCTGTCTAGCGTGTGACATGTGCGCAAAGCGAAGCAGAATAGTATACACGTGGCATACTACTGTCTGTCTCCACGTGGTAGAGTTGAACCCCGAGTGTTTTATCAGTGAAGCTTTATCGTGGTTTCTCCGTTACGTCTTGGAGGGAAGGTTCAGGTGTCCACGGAGGTGAGTTCACGATACAACCCGTGGTTTTGCACACCTTTTCCGTCTGGGGAGGTGAATGTCCCCCACCCCCATCCACGGGCTGTATTACACCACTCTATGGAGGGTGGAGTCTTCCTGTACATAGACAGCTTGTCATTGTCCTGCACACCTTAGGGTATGCAAAACTTCTTGGAATTGAGGGCTTGGCATTCGACGTTATGGATTTACA
This sequence comes from Panulirus argus, assembly GCA_038088735.1. NCBI lineage: Eukaryota > Metazoa > Arthropoda > Malacostraca > Decapoda > Palinuridae > Panulirus > Panulirus argus. The sequence continues at coordinate 2,221 of JAYMFT010269628.1, forward strand.
TCACCCGTAGAAGACCAGGGAATGACACACACACATAGGGAAAACTTATCGGTAACTTCAACGATTTAAAAAAAATTTCAACGGAAAGTTGAATTTCTGGACCGGTCGGTAAGGAAGTGGTCCTGAGGGTTGTAGTTGGGTTGAACTGGTTGTGGCAACCCAGGCTGGTCCACTGACTGTCATGGGAGATATAGATTTCCCTTTTTTAGACAGAGAGTGGACCGCACCTCACAGAGAATGGACCGGACCTCATATATAGAGAGGATAGCGAATTATAAAGGACCCATCTTTGCAGAAAAGGACCTCTTCTTATAAAAAAAGAGGACTACATCTTACAGAGAGGGGTCCGCGCCTCACAGAGAAAGAGGACCTAACCTCACAGAGAGAAGACCTCACCTCCTGTGAAGGCGGACCTCTTAGACATCTTCATGTTCCGGTCGAGCGAACCAGGCTTGGTCTCAGCTGGATTTTAGGGTCTTTTCTCGGCTCTGGAAATTGAAAACTGGAGCTGGAAATCAATATCCCAAAGTCGGTGAAGTTTTTCCCCAAGTGGTTACTATATAAAGACGAAGACTGTCTTTGAGGTACACGAAAAACGGTACTTTACCAGTAGTTAGCCCCACTTGACTAGGCTAAGGCATGGTGTAGAGTGGCGACACTCATTGGATAATTCTTTAATCAATATCAATTTGCAGAGAGGAAGATCTTGGATGATTTTAAACCCTTGAGGGGCACAGGGGATATTTCTCTCGGTGTCCATCATCGCTCGTAAACATTTTTAAAATGTCTGGAAGGTAGTGTGAGTGTTCTTGGGTCCTATGAAAAAGCGAGAGAAATCAGCTCTGGCTTGACTCCTCCGTTGACCACCTCTAGCAGGTAGCGTCTGCCCAAAAGTCTGCCACGCAGTTACCTGACAGCTACCATAAAGTCTCCCTGTTGTCGAGGACACCACACCTAATGTCTGGTCTAGTGTGTGGTACTCTGTGGTTGAGTGGGGCTTAAGTTCTTGACTCAAGTGTCCCGGCAAATCCCCCCACTGAGTGAAGGTTGTGTGATCGTTGAGTGGCACATCGTATTTCCATCGACATCTACTCCGGACACCGTTCTGCCGCTTGACGCGTCATCTTTGAACGTTAATTGCCTCCCATTGTTCGGGCGGCGGCGGTGGTCGTCTCCGTGGACAATCACCGCCGCCTCTCGCCTTAACGACCCTTGATGTTAATGTAACGATTTTCTTTAGTTTCCGCCGTCCAGGAGGTGTACGCGTTCAGGTGCTGACGGTGAGAAAGAAAACGCGGGGCCCACCGGCTGGGAGTGATATGCAAAAGGACTAGCGTGGAAAATAACTTATTGATTCCATCGGTAAACTGACCCGTCAGGAGTGTCTTGTAGTGATGATATGTACTAGTGATGATACAGACGTGGGTAGGAAACTCCCTTGGGTTTGCGTGACTGGTTCAGTCAGAGGAAGTAACAGGATATGGATAAATACGGAGCCTGGCGGGCTTAGTTATTGGTTATTTTGCTTGAAAACCGTGTATATATATATATATATATATATATATATATATATATATATATATATATATATATACTCTCAAGGCTTGTAAACCTCTCGTACAGCTGAAAAGGTGCAAATAATGTCATTCGTGGATTTGAAGCAAAATATCTATCACGTCTGTGCTCAAAAACGTATCTGTGGTACTTCTTTCAACAACTCATATTGGTAAATCATTCCGTATATTAACAAACCTGTTGACGATAGAGTATTCGAAGTAAAACGTTTGCCCACGAGTTTGTACTCATTACTGCGAGTGAAATCGGACGAATCTGTCGTTAACCAGCTCGTTAAATCGAGTTTATCGAAGACTTTGATGATTTGGAATACCTGTACTAGATGGCCTCTCAATCTCCTCTTTTCTAAGCTAAATAGATTTTGGTTCGTTTAGTCGACTTTCATAGAATTCGTTTCTCAGTCCGGGAATCATCTTGGTAGCTCGCCTCTGTGTACTCTCTCCCCATTCTCTCTATGTCTTTCCTCAAGTAGGGTTCACCAACACTGAAGACAGTATTCAAAATGGGGACGCACGAGTGAGTTGAACAGAGTGACGATGATTTCCAAAGGCCTACCTGTGGATCCAAGAACTTTGTTTGCCCTTTTTACTGCTTCTGTGAACTGCTTGCTTGGCCTTAGGTCAACTGAGATTATTACACCCGAATCCTTTTCGTCATTTCCTTTTCTAACTCAAAAAAAAAAGTCATATTGTAGCTTTGCTTTTAACATTTATTACAACCCGATATGTAAAACTTTCCATTTATCAATTTGGAATTCATTTTCCACCTGTAAACCCACTCCATCCGTTTGTCCATGCCAATTTAAGGCTAAAGACGGTGAATTTCTGTCGTAGATTTTTGTCTCCTAACTTAACATCGTCCGCGAATTTAGTATCATTAATATATATGAAAAAGAAAACCGGTCCCAGGACTGATCCCTGTGGTACACCACTTGTTACGTCCAACCATTCTGAGGCTCGACCATAAATCAATACTCATTCTTTACGGTTAGTCAACTAGGTTCTTAACCAACGAAGTACAGCCCCATCTATACCACTTTCCTACAAAACAGGTCTCCAGAGTCTCTCAGAGATGATGGCCGCATAAAAAGCAACAAAAGAAAGGGTATCACAAGTGGATCTAACATTGTAAAAAAGGATGGTGTGAGATTCAAGAGGCTTAGGGGAACGGAAATTAAGGAAAGATTCAAAAACTCTACGCCATAAAAGTCAAAGTAATAGGACGATGTTTAGAAAGGTTAAACCGGTCACCTTGCTGCGGGACGGGGTGTGCCAATACATGTCTCCAAGAGGGGTTAGTTTGCATTTTTAGCATTAAGCGAGACAGACGAACGAGCGAGGTTGCAAGCTCAGAAGCACACACTATCAGATCATGTGGAGGTAAGCCATCTGGTTATGTACACTTTCCTTATGTTGGGTATCTTTTACAAGCTTGAAAGCGAAGATTAAACATTAGGTTCAATTGCTTTCCAAATTCCACAAAATCCAATGAAATCAGATCTAGTTTTCGGCTGAAGGAAGTGACTGTAAAGTTATCTAAAGTTTATATTGGTGTGTGGAAGACACACGATTGACACAGTCGAGGAAACGGACGAAAAGAAGCAGTTTCGGATTTTTCGTCACTTACGTTGATATGTTGGTATTACTGAGGAAAAAATTGATAGAATCTGAGAATTGTCTTGCAAGTGATTCACACTCATTTATTTCATTTATTTGCTGAGGATTTCTGCGCTAGTTTGGAAATTAAACTTTCTCAAAGCGTCGGTGCCTGCCTGTAGGCGTGGTGTTATTAGACGTACGTATAAAATTTGAGTTATCATTTTATCAGGGAATTTATTTAAATTTCTATATTTACTCCCCGGGTGACATTGATAAGCATTTTTGTCTTATTTTTTCCCCGGCGAATTTCGCCGACTGTGGCATGTGTCAGGAACCACCAGGTCTGTGCAGCCATCCTGTCATTTTACGAAGAGTTACTGCGCGTGACGCAACGTTTTGGCGCTGTAAACCGTTTGAGAGCACGACGGTACGATCCCTGGGCACGACAGTACGGCGCTTGAGAACCACGGTACGACCCTCGAGTAAGACGTTACCATCCTTGAGCACGACGGTACGACCCTCCGGCACGACGTCACGATCCTTAAGCACGACGGTACGACACTTGAGAACCACGGTACGACCCTCGGGCACGACGTTACGATCCTTAAGCACGACGGTACGACCCTCGGGCACGACGTTACTGTCCTTAAGCACGACGGTACGACCCTTGGGTATGGTTGTAGGCTTGGCCTTTAATCTAGCCATTAATAGGGTCTATATCAAACCTAAGAATCGTACTGTCTTCCTTCAAGAGTCGTATCGTGGTCCCGAAGGTCGTACTGTCGTTCACAGCGTCTTATGTAATCGCTCTTCCGAAGAACAATTAATATAGTAAAGCATTTTGATACTATGAGTAAGTAAGGACAGCACTATATACCACAAACACGTTATGATTAATGAGAGTGATGATATAGATTATAAATCTATCGTACATACTTAATAGTGATGATGATACAGATTATTAGTCTATATTACATAAGGATTGTGGTATAAAGCACATTATTTTTTAAATATGAATGTGGTAATTTTTTTTTTCGATTGGTCGTTAAAACTTGACGTTAACGACCTTAACTACCCCTGGCAGTTCAACACCCGAACAGCTTGTTCATTTATCAGTAAAGCTATGTATAGCTTCCCTAAACTCACTGTCTACCCTACAATTAAATGCACGGAAGCGCTTGTGGCATAGTGATATGTGATGACTTAGCAGCCAGAGAGACGAGTGGGCACTAGTGAGCCTTCGGCTAACACGAGACCCAAGCTATACTGAACGGTAGTCCAGATAACAGTGAGACTGGTACTAGTCACAGGTATTTACTTCACTGGTGTCTCAATACGTCTAGCCCCTTTTTGAAGACGACTGTCCGACCCTTAAGCACGACGATACGACCCTCGGGTGTGGTGGACCTGGTCTGTGTGACGTAGCCCTTAGGGGGTCCGTCGTACCCAGAGGTCGTAAAGGGTTTTGCGTCAGAGACCAGACCAACGTACCATACCAAGGGTTCGTACGACAGTGCTCAACAGTGGCAAAAAGGTCTTACTCAAGGGTCGTATCGTCGTGCTCAAGGGTCGTTCCGTCGTGCACAAGGGTCGTACCGTCGTGTTCAAGGATCGTACCGTCATGCTCAAGGGTCGTACCGTCATGCACAAGGGTCGTACCGTCGTGCACAAGGGAGGGTCGTACCGTCGCGCTACTGTCGTGTTCTAGAGGTTACAGTTGGATAAATAACATAGAAAAGAACACTAGTGCTCTGTTCTTTGTGGCCGGGTTATGCGCATGTAAGATTGACATTTACTAATTCAATTTTGTCGTGGGTTTTGGGTCATCGAGTCGTCAAAACCCGCTGGGAATCAAGCGTTGACGAAGTGATGTAGTTCCTGTGTGTATATTTCAAGGTAAACCCTACCAATGTAAACCCCACGACAGTGTGGGGCGAGAAGAGTATACACACTCGTAGTTTACCTTCGAATTACTTAAAGCATTTTTTTCAACAGTAATTTAGCAAAAATATGTAAATTAGATATCTTAGAAGGATAGCAGTGGGGTAATTCTCTTCGTTACTGAAATGTTTTGTGATATCACAGTATTCATAGCGTCAACTGAACACGTCACTGGCCAGAAGCCAAATGTTACGACGCGTCGTAAAGAAATAACAGACGTAAGGAGTGAACGAATTAGTGATTAAGTATGGCTCTAAATTTGCCTTGAACTTCGTTGCAGACGACTAGGCTGCTTAGAGGAGGTCGTAGTGGACTGGGGGGGGGGGGAAGAGGAGCGGGTCGTTAGACCTTTCTCGTGGCCACTAGGCTGCTGGAGGAAGAGGAGGAGGTCGTCGTCCAATCTGGGTCGTTCGTTAGTTGCCGGAGGTGACCTGGCCCCAGGACTCGATGACGTCATTTTGACAAAATTACCTTTTTTTTTCTTTTCTAGTCTGTAAATGACTGTTGATCGCTGGATCGTAATCGACCAAGAAATGTAATCACAGATGTCAGCTGCAGGCGTTTTTGCTGACGTCACATAGAGCATACGTATTTTCACTATTTATTATCTTTTAAACTCTCTCTCTGTCTCTCTCTCTCTCTCGTCCTAAATATAATATAATATTGCCAGCCTTAAGAAGAGTGACCCCAATTCATCATGGAGTTTAATACTGGTTTGTGTAAACCCCTTGAGAATGACGGCTACGCCCCTTCAAACACGACAGAACGACCCTTGAGAACGACGGCACGACCCTAGAGCACGACGGTACGACCCTTGAACACGACGACACGACCCTTGGGTATGATGGCTCAGCTTTTATAAAACTTGACCTTACATTTAGTAAAAGGTCTGAGGACAGACCATTATAAAACCGTGGGTCGTTACAGGCGTGCTCAAGGGTCGTACCGTCGTCGTGCGCAGTGGTCGTGCTACTCTGCTCAAGTGGTACCCTCGTCCATGGTAGAACAGGAGAAAAGGAGAAATGGAATAATAAAGAGAAGTATGTGACGCACACCAGAAAATATATATACATTTTGTCAAATTTAAAAAACGAATAAGAGCAACAGAAAACGGAAAAATTCCTGATTTGAAAGAAATGTAACCAAAATTATTATTGTAATTATTATCATTATTACTACTACTATAATTTTGGAAATGAAATATGTTAGGCCTAGGGATCTCTTCGCGTATGATTGGTTGGTTGTTTGGGCTTGAAGCCTATCAGCTGTCAGGGTCAGGGCCATAACACACTCTCACATTATATTATATGGTTTTAGGTCGATAGGGTCAGATTCTGCTCAAGAAATTCTTCTTTAAAGAAATACAAAAACGAGTGTTTATATTGAATTTATACATGAAACAATAATAAAGATAACACATAGAACATCCATTGTATTAGTTGATGAGACAAAGGACTTTCTGATGTTTTAGTAGAGAAAAATGTTTAAATTGTTGATAAATAAAATCGCGTTCCGAGCAACCATAGTTGGGTTAGAGGTGGTACGGCAACCCCCCTCTGCCCCTGTTCTTTCTTTCAATAATTAGAAAGACTTTCTATTAACCATCTCACGTTTGTATGCAGCCCTGACCACCCGTCTCTGTGGTCACAGGGAATAAAAATCAAACCGTAGATTAGATTCGTGGATGATTTAGTATATATAGAAGGCTCGCGGTCCATCTTAGGCTAGGCTTGTGCTTTATGGTGTTGTTTACCGAAAAGGAATATTCAATTAAGTTTGGAGACGATTGATTAATGTGGAAGGCAGGAGAAGAAGACTTGGGGATAATTGGTTAATTTAGGAAGGCATCCGCCAACGGCGTTGGAGGTTAGGGAAGGACAGGAATGGAGGTGGGTTTTGGATAGGCTGCTGTCGACACCTCCAAGTGTTGGGAGACGATGAAGCGATCTGGTCAGCCGGGGATGTGTCGTGAATAATGGACCAGCCGAACCCTTCATCCATCATGAATAGAGCGCCCTCACTTTTATTCATACGTTCATTATGTATATCTGACCCCGTGAACTTCTTGTTCATCCTTTGATGTAAAGGGACTTCATTCATTCATCTGTGATCTGCGGGCTCACTGAACCTCACATTCACCAGTGTATAATATATAGTGGGTTCGCTGAACCTTACATTCGTAACAGGGAGTGAAGCGTTGCGTATTCTTGACGGCTCTATAACTTCCCCTTCGCCTGCTGTGGAGAAGAGAGGTATGGTTCGTACCGTGGTCCTTGCGTGTTGGTGTCTTTCTTTGTTCACATCCCGGCCCTTGTTTACACGGTGGGGTTCATACCGTTGTCCTCGTGTACAGGTATGGTTCATACCGTGGTTCTCGTGTACAGGGTGTGACTCGTACTTTAGGCCTCGTGTACAGGATATGGTTCATCCCGTGGTTCTCGTTTACAGGGTATGGTTCGTACCAACGGTCCTCATGTACACAGTGTTGTGGTGCTATTTGTGTTGATCCAAAGGCACAGCTCAGCCCCCCTCCCCCCCCCCCTTCCTTTAACACGAGCATTGTCATCAATAAACCCCTGGTTTAGCAGTGTGTTCCAGGTTTATTTTTTGCCCTGTCTCCTGACACGTTTGGCAGTGGTGTTCTGTGTTCCAACGTGAAATATGGATCTCTGGCTTCGACGATTTGCTCTCAATGAGTTACATTTACCTTATGACCTCGTATAGGAGAGAGATACTGACCAAAATGGACCGGAAGGATCATTATGGTTCTTCCTACGTCTATAAAATTTGGGATAGTATTGATTGGTGTGGCTGAAGACGGAACGAGAAGTATTGATTGATGGGAGAGTGAGAAATATTCTCTTGATCATGTTATAGGACGAGAAATATCTGTATATACGACCCTTGTGTTCGATGACCTGCTCCTTGACCTGAACCACGAGGTTTCAGGTCAAGGGCCAGGCATATCGTAGCTAAAGATCGTACCGTCATTGACCAAGGGTAGTGCCGTCTCGATCATGGGTCGTATCAGCTTGCTCCAGAGGTCGTAGCCAGGCGCTCTGGCCTTCCACGACTTTGTTCCCGACGCGTCGCAGGAGGACGTGGGGCTACAAGCGACTCGGTACATTATATATTCCCAGCGTCGGCCTCCTGCTGCGTCAGGATACAATGGCGTCGCGAGCCGCGAAGAGCCGGGCTATTTTCAGCTGAGCGTCGTGACAAAAGACAAGCGTTTCTTAAACTTATCCACTCTCCTTCTTTATTAACAACATTAAGCAACTTGTGTTTATATATATATATATATATATAT
>JAYMFT010269639.1:0-10644 GCA_038088735.1 Panulirus argus
AAATATATATATATATATATATATATATATATATATATATATATATATATATATATATATATATATAAGGTACTTTATGTCAGTTGGCTTTTATAATTACATGCAATCATAGTGATTGCACCCCTTTAGGTATTGGTTTAAATTAACATATAATTGTAATATATATGTATAGCGTTAACATTAGGACATTGGTTGGAATTACGAGTGAGTGTTGGTGCAAGGAAGCTGGTTAGGGGCCTGGCAGCAGGCACAGTGAACGAGACGCGACCGGCCACGCAGGAGGAAAGAGAGCGAGACGTTGAGTGAGCCATTGGCGTCGAAGCGTCGACGGAGCCTTAGCTATGTCGGTGGCTGACTAAGGATGGTTGGATTGTTGGATTGTCAGTCAGCTGGTTGATTGTCCTTAGGAGACCAAAGCGAAGCTGTATGACAGCAGGCCTAGTGGTTCGTGTCGAAGTTATCTGCTGTAGTATTGGTATCCTAAATTCCTAATCCACATAGAATTGAGAGAAAGGATTGCACTGCAGAAGGCCCCCCTCCCCACCCAGCAGTCCCTCAGGTTAATTAGTTAAATCACTTTATTTACCGCCTCATGCTTCGTCGAGGGCAAGATATTATAGACACTGGACAAGCTTGTATATGAATGCTCGAAAAGCTTTATGTATGATGCTCGACAAAGTTGTATATAATGCTCGACAAGCTTATCTATAATGCTTGCCACAGTTGTACATAATGTGTGAAGGCACCCCAGCGAACCATAATACTTAACTAGCATGCTTTCCTGTCGATCAACCAACTTCAAAGACACCCGGTAGGGATTTTCGATTACTTTCCTTTTATTTGTGTGTCATGTGCGGGTGACTGGTGAAACTCAGTATTTCAGAGTTTCAGGGTCGTGAGACAGTCTGGGGGGGGGGATTGGGGGTTGGGGTGCTGGGGGATGGGGACATGAAGGCTGTGGAGGTGAGACGTCAAGAACAGGCTGAGCGAGAACGACAGGAACAGGATGGGGAAGAACGTCAAGAAGAGGATGGTGGAAAATAGAGACCAAGAATGGGTTTGGGGAAGGAGAACACCAAGAACAGGCTGGGGGAAGGAACAGGATCAGGCTAGGGGAAGGAGAACACCGAGAAGAGACTGGATGAAGAACATTGAGGACAAGCTGAGGGAAGAATAAGAACAGACCGGGAATGAGAACACTAAGAGCGGGCTTGAGAAAAGATCACAATGGTGGACAGGTTAAAGAAAGAACGTATAGAACAGGCTTGGGGAAGAACACCAAGACCAGGGAGGGAAAGAAGAGAGTCAAGATCAGGGAGGGGGAGGAGAACACCGAAGAACAAGGTGGGGGGAAAAAAAGCACCAAGAACTTGCTCTGGAAAGGAGAACATTGAGAACACGCTGGCGGAAGGAGAACAACAAGAACAGGCTGGGGGAAGAGAAGCACTAAGAACCGTCTGGTTGGTCTCATTAACTTTGGGCCCGGATGGATCTAGCTAGTTCTCTGGCAGCTTCGCCCCGCGCCCTGGAATGCCCGTTTTCTGTAAGAGACTTTGATTTTAAAATTCAAGTAGCACAACGAACAGTATTGCACGGAAGCGATCTATTACGCCATCACAAATGGTAATTGTCTCTTTTGTTTTTACTAATGAACTTCAATCTAATTACGTTCATTAGTGTCAGTGACTTTTCTTGTTACAAACGAATTCACGTAGTGCTGTGAAGACAATGCAATTCATTTCCTGGGATTTTATATCGGTTTAGGAACCGATACATGAACAGTATACTTAAAACGCCTCCATTTCGCGTTGATTAAGGCGAGTTGATTGTTATCAGTTTAAATCTGGATGGAGTTTTTTTCAAATCAGGATGGAGTTTTTTCTTTCTTTTTTTACGTGTATATTGCTCACAAAGAGCCAGTCAGTACCCAGACTCACATTTATTAAATTTAGTTTATTTGTGCGCCGAGTAGTGTTTGTTCGCCATTTGCGTCGTTTATAGATAATACAGCATTTAACATTTAGCGGAATGAAATATCTGATCCTAAGCTGTCAGTGTTGTTTCCCATATATATATATAATTTCATACTTGATCGCCGTTTCCCGCGTGAGCAAGGTAGCGCCGGGAGCAGCCGAAGGAAGGCCGCATTCGCTCACTTCCATAATTCTTGCTGTCGTGTGCAATGCACCGAAACCATTGATTCATTTCAGTGGTGTATAAACGCAGATGAGAGCCTTTAACCGTTCTTCCTCTAATTTTTCTGCTTACGCAGAAGCCTTGTTCTAAGAGACTAATATACAAAGACACAGGACTGTGCAGCCGCAGGCCAAACTCCCATCACATCTCTTCCTGGCCGGCTGGCTGGCTCTACCCCGGTTCCCAGTCCCGTCCCTTTACATTTTGTCACCGTATTGTTCACGGCTGCTTTAGCCCATACGAAACCCTGCCGCTTATTGGTCACTTCTCCTCTGTATATGTTAGCCACTTTCAAGGCTTTTCTCATTTGTTTGCTCACACTCCTCTGTGCATTATTGTTTTTCCACCGTGTTTCTGTTAACAGTGTCCCTGTGCCTTATTGTGGTTACTCGCCATCTCTCCGAAGGCCTCTGAACAGGAAGAAACATTAAATGAATAAAAGCTATGACCTGTTTGTGTGGGTGTGTGTCTGTGTGATAGAAGTGCCGTTCACGCGTATATATGAAAAATGTCTTCCCCCCCTGTGGTCACCAGTAATAGTACAGACCGTCCCTTTCTCTGCAGCGTTGCAGGTTACGTACCACGATACCGTGGGAAGGCATTGACTAATGTATACCCAGTATTGTTGTAGTGGCAAATGGCAAACGATTATGTATATATAGAGGGTGGCAACTCCTGCTGTTTACTTGAAGGGCCAACCACCCGGATGGTTTTGATATTGTTGACCTCTTGAGCACGACGAAACGACCTTTGAGCTCGACTTTACGACCTCTAAAGATCAGGTCAAAAAGCCTTGACATTATATCCAAGGGTCGTGCTCGAGGGTCGTATCCTCGTGCTCAAGAGTTTAAGTATTTGAAATACAAAATGAAACCCGTCGTCGTGTTGTATCAATAATTTGTTAAACTTTCGAATATGTGAGTAGTGCAGTTGATCAGAATGTTTTCACCGAAGAAAAATGAATGATTCAGAAAGTGTGGGAATCATTTCTGGTGGTTCATTTTCGTATGTCGAAATTTAGTTTTGCTTTGATGTATTGTGATGAGAGAAAAAAAGAATGTTGTGCTTATTACCAGGTAGATATTTTACCCGTCGTGTCTCCTCTTGTTAGGATGTTACTGATATCGGAAACATTGTTATTTTTGCATTATTAATTAATTTGTTTAGGCCATGTCAAATTAGTGTAATTTTTGTTCGATGTTGTGTTGATCATTATATAGTACATGGCTGTAACTGATTTATTCCGTTTTATTAAGTGAAACCGATTTCTTTACAAGTTGTAGTTCACCATAATGAAAGTGGTGATATGTCGATGACTTTTTTCATAGTATCCCCTGTAATGTTTGAGGAACATTTTCTGTGATGAAGTGTGCAATATCGTTTTCTCTTACAATTTTAGGGGGAACTGAATGTGGGTTGCATATCGCAAAATACCACAGTCATTATGTCGGTGCGTTGTTACGTTAGTGTATTACGTTATTAATATTAATCTGAGCCATGTCTAACATAAAAGAACGAATTATGTATACAGGTTAGCGTGCTTGAATATTGAAAAAGTGTTCCTTTTTTAAACTGGTGTTTCCTAGATTTGAACCGAATGGTTCAGCATATTTGATGTATATGTTCTAGAAGTTATTTGTTGGTCTGTGCCATTTTGAATGAGTCGCCTTATTGTACAACATTTTTAGATAAATTTTAACTTGTTGGATGATGAGTACTATTGATTACATATTTATTTTCATTACTCGTTGATGATATGTAGACACAAATCGCTACTCTTATTTTTATTGACTGCTGTTAGACTTATAAGATGCTGTGTGATTCTTACTTGCAAGTGGAAGGCGCAGGTAACGCACTCAACCTTTCCTTTATCGGCGTGTTTATCAAGAGAGATTATTAATTGGGCTTTGGAAAACGAACTCATCGCTTTTCTTGAGAAGCTGCGTTTCTAGCGAGGAAATTTAGAAGAGTTTATTGGTGTCTACTTTACCTCTGAGGGCACAGAACTAGTGAAGACGTGGTTGAACTCTAGGGTCCGTTTTCTTCCCGACGGTCCTTAATTTTCCTGACTTTGTCTTCATCATCGTACTCTCAAGATTCCTGTCAGCTAACCCCTGTCGGATTCTTTAAGCCCCATGATGACATCCCTCCATTCATCAGTACAGATATTCATGGCTTTTCTCTCCGGACACTTGGACTTTGAGTGTGCTTTGGTGGAACTCCGGGTTCGGTTCCCTGCCCCAGTTTCTGTTGTGTAACGGTGATTGTTGCAACGAATGTGGGAGTCTCCCCCATCTCTCGGCCAAAGCCTCTGTCTTCTCTGCCACAACTCACCAACTTCCTGTCACGGACACACGTAATATACCAGAGGCCCTTGTGCGTGCAAGGCTAAATAGCCACTGCATCTCCCACCAACATCCTCTCCACCACCATCACCCCCACAATCACCACCATCTCCACCATTATGATAGCCACTTCTGTTACCACTTACGTCACAGTGCCACCAATACAATCAATACTATTCCCACCACAACCACAACCTCGACCACCACCACGTTTAGCATCGTCACCACATCGCACCACCACCACCACACCATCGCCACCGCCTCCTCCACAAGTCTCGGCAACGCCTTCAGAGATTTCCAACTTCAGGTCAAAGACTTAGAGGAGCTTTGATGGCGGTATCGGCCGCCTGCTGGACACCCCTTAATATGATGCCTTCAAACGATCCTCGGGCTCTGGTCGTGCCGTGTGTGTGTGTGTATGTGTGTAATTACAGTTGTTGGGAATAGGATTGTGGTGTCTAGTTCGAGTGTTTAATGCTTTATTGATCCACGAAGTGTTTGTTGATGGAATTGCGATAAACCCCTTGACGACGACAATACGACCACCGAATATACGGCGTTACGACAGGTTTAACACGACAGTGTGATCATCGAGCACGACAGTACGACACTTTGCCGCTCCCTGTGTATTGATGGTGGTTTTTATTTTTATTATTTTTTTTCTCTCCTCTCTCATCCCATGTTTGTCCTTCGTTCCGCCATTTATACCGTTTTCTTTCTCCCGCTGTGCCACAGTGCAAGTCCCCCGTCCCGCCGTTTTCTGTGGTCACCGTGCTGATTGCTCCAACCTGGGGGGAATGTTAATTAAGACCTTTCTTAATTAAGCCTGGTTCTGGTGCTCCAGGTTCTCGTCATCAGCCCACCTGCCCGCTGGCCCTTCAGAGACACTCGTTTAGTCGCTGGTAATATTTGGTGACGTCCAGTCAACGAGGCGGTGATGTGAGGAGGAAGGAGAGGAGGAGGAGGAGGAGGCGGCACTGGCATAGGCTGGTCTGCCCTCGTGAAGATTCTGGAGAAGCTTGCATCTTGGGCGTGCATAAATATGGCACGTCGGATATGCCCTGGACTAAGCCTTGTGGCCCGAGAGTAAGTGCTTGCTAAGGGGCCCAGAGGAAGCACGCGAGATGGTGGAGAAGAGGCTGGAGTTGGTGTGCACTTTTTTTTTTTTTTTTTTTAAACATGTGATGTTGGGGATGGTGGTGGTGGTGGTGATGTACTTTCTCCCGCATGGTAACGTACTTCTAATCATAGATTTTTTTTTCTACGTTGGAGGCTCGAGTCATAAACAGGAGTCCACATCCAGACCGGGCCTTGATTGAAATATGGAGAGATTAATGAAAGGAGTGAAAAAAAAAGGGGGGGGGGGGAAATTATTGAGGAATTTTCGAGGAAGGGAAAAACTCGTGCTTATGTTACTCATTATGTAGTAGTAGTTTTCCTAAGTTGTGTCCTGAGGTCCAACATGTGTTGAGACATCGTAACATGTTCATGTGTTTCGCGAATTGAAGTAGCGATATTCTGTTGTAACACACCCTTGTGTTGCTGCAGCTGTGCCATTAAGTGTTTTTCTTTTCTCTGCTGTGTGTGTGTGTGTTTGTTGGTGGGTCAGGCTGCAGATCTTCCCGGACTCGTCACAGTCGGGTTGCCTGGAGACGGAGAAACTCCGCAAGAGGATCATGCACCTCGACGCCGTCCAGTGCGGCCTCTTCACCGTCGACTGTGATTCCTACTACACCACCGCCCAGACAGGTGAGTCGCCAGTCTTACAGTTGAGGCACGGCGTAACTGTGCTTACCACTGTGATGTGATTGATATTTAAGAATTAGAGGATTAATTGCGAGGGGCTTGGATTTACATGGGTTTGTGGGTGGGAGGAATGGACGGGATGGGTTTCAGTGTAGGATGATAGTTAAGCGGACGAATGCATAGCAGAACTGTGGATGGGCGGGTAAGTTGGAGGGGATGGATGAGGGTAGTTGAATGCGGTTGAGTGAGGGAGGGTGGATGAATGCGGTTGAATGGCAGGAGAGGGGGTAAAGTTGAGTCGGTGAGTCTGTAGGTTGTGCTGGATAGATCAGAGAGTTGTTGAGTGGATGGGTAGATGGTTCGGTAGCGGGGCCACCTGCTGGGATGGCGGTAATCCCAGGCCGGGATCCACTAGTGGTCCCCGGGCCAGCTGGCTGCGTATTGATTGTCTCCATAATACGCGAGATAAGCTACTGTGGCCGCCAGCAGCAGTGCCAGGCCAGACTGCAGGCGGGCGGGTTGAAGCTAAGCTGCTGGGATGCCAGGCACCCGAGACTGGCACTGGGGATCAGGCACCCGTGGCTGGCACGTGGGCCAGGCCCCTGAGACTGGCACTAGGCCAGGAACCAGTGACTGGCATCGGGTCAGTCACCCGAGACTGGCACTGGTTCAGGCACCCGTGACTGGCACTGGGTCAGGCACCCGTGGCTGGCAGTGGGCCAGGCACACCCGTGGTTGGCACTGGGCCAGGCACCCGTGGCTGGCACTGGGTCAGGCCCCTGAGCCTGGCAGTGTGCCAAGCACCCGAGACCGGCACTGGGTCAGGCACCCGTGGCCGGCGTTAGGTCAGGCCCCTGTGACTCAATGGGTCAGGCACCCGTGGCTAGGGAAGAGCGAAGTTGGCGGATCGGAGACTTAAGATAAACGCGATAGAAATGTATGCAGTTGGTTGGATTGTCTAATGGGGGAGTCACTTGACCCTCTTTAAAGCTAGGTTATCGTAGTTGAGTTAAGGGGTGGGGGGGGGGGGCGAATGGTGCACAAGAGTTCCCCCCTTAATCATCGAGATGGTCGGGTTATCAGAGGGTAAAGGACGATCCTTGGGCCCCATTGCTCGCCCCCATAAATATTTAGCGCCATGAGAAATGGGCGACCCTCAATCATGGACGCTCCCGTGGCGTGGAAACTGTAGCTCCAGCGAACGGCAGCAACTGTTGGCAGGCATATAGGAATGCTGGCAACCAAGTCCGGAATGTTGCCAGCTAGTTGGGGGATTTCGAGTGTCAGGGAGGGCGTGTTTGCACGGGGGTTTGTTTGGCAGAGCTGGCAGCCTGGAGGAGAATGTTGACACCCAGGACGGGAATGTTGGAAGCCAGGTAGGAAGTGGTGGCGGTCAAGAAGGAAGTATCTGCTACCAGTTAAAACTGTGCTGTCAACCGAGTGATCGTACCAGGAAATGTTGGCAGCCTGGTAGGATGATACTGGAAGCAATTTGGACAGTGTTAGATGCTACGTGGGTAGTGCAGGTAGGCAGGAGATATTAGGACATGCGTCGTCTCAGACAGCCGTGGGGGAAAGCCTGGGATGGTCTCTCCCATACAGTTATTGGTCAGGAGGGTAGAGACCCTTTCTCGGTGGCACCAGATGGGGGTCTTCACCAAGGCCAGAGTCATCAAGATGTAAATGGTGTATTATCTCGGGATTTAGTGGTGTTTGCCCCTCGGGCGGTGTTATATCTGCGAGGAGGATTTATGGACACCCCCAGCACCATCTGGCGGGGTGGAACCGGCCACTGGCCGTGCCAGAAGTGCAGAGGAGGGAGATAGAGGGAATTTAATAGGGCGAGGGAGTGCCATGATAAAGCCTCCGGAGGGAGATTTTTAGATATATCTTTGTTTTAAGGGGAATGTAGGTAGAGTCGTATGTTCCGGTTCCTTGCTGGTGAGGAGAGCGCATTGAAGGGGGGAGGCGGGTTATGTAGACTGATTCCTTGGCTTGTGCAGTAACTGACATTGAGGTAGTGAGCGGCCGTAGACGGTACAGAGATGTAGCGGTCATGAGGCAAGGGAATAGTAAGGTCACGTGAAGCTTTACTCTCTCTCTCTCTCTCTCCCTCCTCACCTGCTTTCTTTTCTCTTCCCCCTTTCTTACTTTCTTACCTTCCTTCTCTCCTTTTCGCCATTCCTTCCTTACTTACCTTCCTGCCTTCCTTCTTCCTTCCCCTTCCTCTGTATCTTACTTTCTTTTTCTTCCTTCCTTCCTTCCTTCCTTTTCAGCTAATATCCTTCTTTACCTTCCATTTTACTAACCTTCCTCCTTCCCTCTCTCCCTCCCTTGCTCCCCCTTACTCACCATCCCCTCCCATCAGAGGGGTCAGGTAGGGAGGGAAGTGTTCAAGGCCTTTGTCACAACGGGGTAGGGAAATTGGCTCTTCGGACGCTCCTGTTATTGTGTTGTTGGTGACAGTGGATGTATGACCAGAGAGAGAGAGAAAGAGAGAGAGAGAGAGAGAGATGTGGGGAGAAGCAAGAGGCTGCCTGTTATGTCTGGGCAGGCCAGGTGATGGATGACGGCCGGACTTAGCGAAGTCGTTTGTCTCAGACACCCTCGATGCCGCAGCGGGGCCATGTTGTTGTTGTTGTTGTTGTTGACCTCGTGGCCAAGGCAGCCCAGCCCAGCCACCCCAACAGCATGGCCGGTCTGGCTTGGTTTTTGATGTGGCTTGGCTCGGGTTGGGTTTCAGCCTTGTCGTATAATATGGCTTGGCGTGGCTGGGCTTGACTTGGTTAAGCTTTCGTTATCATGGCTTGCCTCGGCTTGCCTTGGGTTGGCCGGGATATTCATCCTGTGTTCCTTCCAGTGGGTGGTGACCTACGGTTATTGCCGGGGTTTTGGCTATCTACGATCTAGCAATTTAGTCTTAATTGAAACGTTGTGTTAATAGACCGTAGGGATGTATTTCTCTCTCTCTCCCTCTCTATGTCGTATCTATTTCTATCCTATCTATTCCTCTATATCTGCCTTCCTGTAGGTAAGGCTGAGGTCCCTCTTTGTGCGTGTCTGCTCTGGAGCAGGGTAAGGCGAGCTTCTTCTGTTGGGGGGGGGGGAGAGAAGGTCCTCGGCGACACCGTACTCGTTTTTGCTTCCGCTGACGATGACAATGCAGCCAACCTCGTCGAGGTAGGATTCTCGGTCGTGGTGTTAGCTCCTGCAGGCGGAGTTTGAGAGCTTCTTGCTCTGTCTGTCTGTCTGTCTGTCTCTTTCTCTCTCTCTGTACATATATATATATATAGGTCCAGAGGTTCAGACAAACGCAAATTTGCACGAGTATTGAGGGGGAGATCCTAAGAAATAAGTGAGGTGGACAAATAAACAGATGGAGAATATTTACCGTCTTTACTGTGAGTGTTGGCCGTGACCATGGGCACACGCCATGGTCAACAACATCATCCTGGCGATGATCCGGAGGACAGTATAATATTGACCTCGGTGAGGTGTGTGTGTGTGTGTGTGTGTAGGGGGGGAGGAGGGGGATGGAGATGCTGGCGGAGGCACACACACACGTCTCCTGCTCGGTCGTGTAAACGTATAAGTAGATCTACGAGAAGAGTGCTCGTGGTTTATAGAAATATAGATTGTTTTCATTGCGACTGGTGTTCTAGAGAGAGAGAGTGGGGTGGGGTGGGGAGAGAGGACAGGGGAGGGGGGGACCGGCAGGCAACTGACGGTACCGTGTGTTTTGGAGGGGTAATGGAGGGAGGGCTGCGAGAGGGTGGGAGCCTCTACCCTCGGCCGGCGGGTGTGTTGGAGGGGTGATGGGGGAGCGGGTTGGAGTGGGGAACCTCCCTCGACTGACGGTTCCATTTTGTGTTGGATGGGTGTTAGGGGGAGAGGGGGAGGGGAGGGCTTGACGTTAGATAGAGGGAGGGGGGGGGGTTGATCCTGACTACTGTCCCGACGTGGATATAAAAGTTGCAAGATGATAAAGAATTTATCTCGTGTTCGTCACACTGTGAAGCTGACGTCAGGGGGAACAGTAGATTTTGGGGAGATATATATTGTTTGTTTGTTTTTGTGTGTGTGTGTGTGTTTTGGGTCGTAGTTCACGGTTCACATCGCATTATTTTCCCTATAACCTCCTGCGTTATGCTGCTGCCGTATTTCCCGCACCGATGAGCGACAGCTTTCCATGTGTCTTTGAACTGTGTCACGTTCCAGCTCTTGCTCAAACTTTTTTTTTGTTTATCTTTCTGATTCCTGCCTTGCCCACTCTTCGTCCTCAAGTTATCCTGTCGGCCGTCTCTCTCTCTCTCTCTCTCTCTCTCTCTCTCTCTCTCTCTCTCTCTCTCTCTCTCCC
>JAYMFT010269650.1:0-10643 GCA_038088735.1 Panulirus argus
TGTGCATGTATGTATATATGTGTGTATGCGGGGGGATGGGTTTTTCTTTGTCTGTTTCCTAGCGCTACCTCGCTGACACGGGAAACAGCGATCAAGTATAATAAATATAAATAAATAATAACTAACACAATGTCATGTGCAATATCAAATTCAAGTTGAAGAAAAAAAACCTGGCAGCATTAATTTAATCACCCACTTGCTGCTGCCATCAATCTTGAATCAACAAACTGGTAATATCCTATCTGTTATGTACTCTAAACAGCCAGCCAACATTACATAATTTCTATAATTACTATTTATGTTAATAAAAGTATGTCAAAATAGAAACACAATCTACAACTATAAAGTATGAAGAACTGCTTGATAACTGATATAATTCAATGACCCTTTGAGACTATTAAAATCAAACAACTATTGCCTCACTAATGAACTGATAGAATATAGGCTACTGAAGAGCAGAGTTACCAGTACCATCTTCGATGGTAATCCTGAAGACTCGAACACTTCCATTCCGGCAGGTACTGAAGAAATTCAGCAAATCTTCATTTGCTGCAAAATTGAAATGTAATAAGCAAACTTTCTGGAAACAACATCCAAAATATTTTTTTCATGTAAAGAAAAACATAGCACTATCGCACAAAAAAAAAAGAAAATGAAATTGATAAGCAAACAATATATTATAAGGAAATAATTCAACTAATGTAATCAATCATTCAACCACAGGGCTCCTGCTGTTATGCCACTGCACTCTACACAAGAGCAGGGAAATGATGGACTCCTTTAAAGCAAAACGGTCCTCCTTGAGACTAATTTTATCAATCCATGGTTTTGGTACATCCTCCCAGAGTTTACTTCAAAGATATTCTACACCCATAACTTGGATTGAATCCATACTGAATCCAAAAGCATGTGTAACCACTATAGCCTAGCTGGTCTGGTACACTTTATAAACAACAATTAAGAGCTTTTTTAACTTTTTCTACTGTGTCTCCTACAATGTTTCTGATGACAGCAAACTATGTATTGAATAGTCTTACGGTTGTGCTTCTTACACCTATTAATTTCAGTGCAATATTCTAGAGTCGTCTATGCCTATCTTGTCAATACAGCAGGGAATCATTTTCATGTGTAGATTAAGAACACTGCCTTCGAAGATTTTCTATGAGTAAACAATAATCAAATGAAACTTTTCCTATCTCCACTCCAAAAAGTACTGCCTCATGATTTCAGCCATTCCCAACAGTTCAGATCTTTTATTGTGCTATTGGGGCCACGAAAGATTTTTGTACACTTCAAACTTAGCACATTTACCCTCTCTGAAAGGTAATGTTGATTCCCAGTAGAACATGTACTTTCAGCAATTTTTAACAGTAAACCATTTCATAAGTTAACAATCCTGTTAAAGAAAAAATATTTGGCCTCATTAGACATAAAACCTTCGTCTGTATTCATTATATGGATGTCTACCCAAAGATCTTGGGGAGTCCTTCTCGGCAAAGAACATTGCTAATGCAAAGAAAAGCCACGGAATGATATCAAAAGTGACTAGTATATCAAGGAAGTTGTGAGGTCATTCAATATAAAAGTTGATAATTCACGAAAAAAATCAACAAAATCTATGAAAATCTCATCTAACGTTAATCTCTAGGACTCATTATACAACATTCATTAGTGTATTCTATCATATACCAGCGATACCTATGAAAAAGCATCATTAACATAGCATCCAACATCAAGATTCCACACTTGGAGACATACATCATTTATTTTGCCTCTTATGCATTTGTTTTTTTCTATCACTTCAGCCACTAGGTGAGGTTCTCAAAAGTTTTGTTGACATTTCAGAAGGTTCTCATACGTTGTTGATAATTTACAAGTGTATTACATTCCTAAATGATCATAAAAAAATTCTCCCTGACATATATATATAACCCTTATTGCCTTATGTAACATCGTTCAATAAAACATAATGCTGGAAATCATGCTCTGCATCTGTCATTATATTCTCCAAACACAGTTGTTCTGCAGACAGTCAGTCAATATTCAAACCTAATAGTGAGGCTGAGCTATTCTAAACAATTATCATTCCAGGAAATTCCATAGTTAGTTTTAATATGCCCCCAATCTATGCTCAAAATAGCCTAAACTTGTGTGAAAAAATCATACTCACTTCCTTAAACAAAAAAAAAATATATTCTGTGAGAAACTTGAAGTTTGCAACAACTTTCCTTCGAAGGACAAGTCCATAATACCATAAATGAGGTGGCACTGAGTGTTTATAATCAATACCAGAGAAATGTTGAGATTTCTATATTACTGGATAATGTCTATGAAAGAGGAAAACATGACATGCATGTTTCTGGTTTATGATCTCTGTTCTGTTCTATTGGATTAATTCATGTCACTGTAAAGAAAGATTTAAGACTGATATTTCCAACTCGCTCACATTAATCATCTTTCAATATTTATACAGCAATGTGATTTGTTAATGGTAGGGTTATGAGGGAGAGGAAAAAATGTGGTTTGATAATAATACTGTAAAATACCAATAAATATAAAAAACCATATAGATAACTTGCCTGTTTGAATGTAAAATATAACGTGAGGTCAACTAATGGTTAAATCCCATTGTTATTATCATGATATACTCCATTTGTCGTCACCAAGCATTATTTGGGATGAGAAGTAAAGAGTGATTTCAGATAACTCAGATATTGGGAACTGAACCTTTGTGGAAAAGATCCCCTCAAACATTAATTCAATCTCTTTCTAGAAACTGAGCTTGCCTGACATATTTGAAAATTAAGACTCCCTCAAACATTACAATGCATGACTGCAATCTGACGAATGCTCAATAATATAGAAACTGAACTTTTTGAACTGGGCAATTTTTCTTGTATTTAGTGTCACTCAATTTGTAAATCGACTTACTACTGTGCAAATCTCTATAGACTCAGAACAAGCACCAAGTAGAGGTTTGTTTTCAGCTGTCCGCAGGATGATCTGTTGTGAATGTCCTAACCAACAGACTGAAGATATTCACAAAATCATTTGGTTCATTTCCCTCTTCTATAGGTATTACTTTGGCTTTTGCTCCCGAGAGCTGGCTGGTTGTGTGCCCCCACCACTAGCTAGACCACGGAATACTCGGCAAGCTGCTGCGTCACATGATTATTGTGTGGCCATCGGGAACTCAAGTGTGTGCCGTTTTGATAACCACTTTTTTCCCTACACCTCGAAGCTTTGGAACTCTCTATCTTCTCATGTCTTTCCCAGTAACTATGACCTGGCTCATTTCAAAAGACAGGTCTTTCACTTCCTCAAAATTTCGTAAATGTTTTTCCTGTCTTTTCTTCACGTTTCTTAATTCTTTCTATTGTTCAATTAGGGCCCGGCCTTGATGTGGACTTTAGTTCGTGACTGGAGCCTGCAACATGAAAAGAAGAAAAAAGAAAAAAAAAAGAAAAAGAAAAAGAGGATAGCACAAGGTGTACAAGATCAATACTTATTCGTAAACTGGGCGATTTTAAAGATAACCAGAAACATGGAGGTTGACGTTTCAGCCTTCATGAATTATGTGGAAAAGTGGGTGGCACAGAATGGAATACATTAGTGTAACAAGATGTTGATATATTTAAGCAACTGATGATTTTGCGACAGGAAGATCATATTCCAGTAAAAGAGGAAAGGATGGGGAAGGTAGGAATGCTGATAAAGACCTCTGGAGGCTATAGATATACCAAACGCATTATTTGACATACAAAAAAATAAAGAGGGTTGGTGGATATAGTCAGGACGTAAGGAGAAGACATAAAACGATTAGATTTTGATTAAAGTCATGTAGCCAAGAGGTACTTAGGTAGGTTAAGAAACTTGGGGGTAAGGAAGAATTTAGTAGGGTATTCATCAGTCGTGATGAATTAAGGGAAGATAAACAAAGAATACAATCAAATAGCAAATTACAGAAGACGTGTAGTGAGCAAGTGGACAGTATATCACAGTCAGTGCCGCAAGGAGCTCAGGAATGTTTGATGATGGATATGTTAGACTGACAGTAATGTACAGGAGGCATATAGGCTCGTAATGAATAATAAAGAGCTAGAAATCAAGGACCGTATTAGGGAAAATGCACTTGATATTGTTGGTGCAGTGTAGACAAAACTTGCGAGAGAAACTATTTCATCTACTTTGTTTAAAGGACTTCTTGGTAGCAATGTTGGAAATAAAAGACAAATGTGGTGCAGAAGGATTGGCTTTCTCAGTAAGAGACGTCTTGAATTCCAGAGATGCTGAAGATGAACCGTTCAAGCAATACATAATGAGAGGGGTAATTGTAAGAAAAAAAAGTGATATAAGATTTGCCAAAGAATCTTAAATAATCAAAACAAATATACAGAGATGATAATGAAATAATAATCAGGAAGGTGCATGAAGTCAGTAAAACACATACCTCTGGGAGATGGTAAATTACTAAGAATGCGGGATTTCAATAACTGTATGAAGAGACAGGCTGGAAAAACCTGGATCTTCGTGGAGATGGACCAAATCTTATCTTCACACATAGTTGCATGGAAATTGAATGTCATACATGATACACAAGTATGACTGTACGGTAAATAAGGATGTAAAGAGTAAAGGGATGAGACCTTAACCAAAGAGTAGATGTAACAGTGGAAACTCCACACAACTCAACAATTTTTACTGTAACATAAACTGGTAATTTGCGTCGCACTAGCCAGCCAGAATTTAGAAGGCACTTAATTGCTCTCTTGCGGAGGGCTACCATCACCACTCCCTCTCTCCCTAACTACATCCTCCCTCACCACCATCCATCCTTCCCTGCCACCACACCTTCCCAGGTAAGTGCCTTTTCTTTCAGCTTCAGCCACAGTGGTCTGCTGGCTTGAGTCCATAAAATACAGTCTCTTCATGTCGCACAGAATGCTTGACAACAAACAACTCACACGACTCGTTCTTCGTGACTCTACATTTTCCTGCAGTAAGCGCTACGCACTAGCCTCGTTTTTGTGTCAAATTCTCTTCCTCAGTGAGTAACAACTCACCACCACAACTTCCTCCCTCCTTGGACACCACACCCTCCCTCGCCACCAACACTCCTTCCATGGTCACCACACCCTCCATCACCACCAGCACTCCCTCCTTAGCAACCATACCCCCCCTCACCACCATCACTCCCTCCCTCACTATCAACACTCCCTCCTTAGCCAGCAAACCTTTCTTCACCGCAACCACTCCCTTCTCGGCCACCAAGTCCTCCATCACCACCACCATTCCGTCCTTGGCCACCACACCCTATCTCCCCACCAACGCTTCCTCCATGGCTACCACACCATCCCCCACCACCACCACTCCCTCCTTCGTCAACACATCCTCCTTCACCACCAACACTCCTTCCTTGGCCAGCATACCCTCCCTCACCACCACTATTTTCCTTCTTTGTCCGCCACACCCTCCCTCACCACCAAGATTCCCTCCTTGGCCACCAGACCCTCTCTTACGACCACTACTCCCTCCTTGGCCACCACACCCTTCCTCACCACCAACACTCCTTCTTCGGCCAGCACACCCTCCATCACCAACACCAATCCCTCCTTGACTACCACACCCTCCCTCACCACCAACACTCCCTCTTTGGCGACCACAC
This sequence comes from Panulirus argus, assembly GCA_038088735.1. Taxonomy (NCBI): domain Eukaryota; kingdom Metazoa; phylum Arthropoda; class Malacostraca; order Decapoda; family Palinuridae; genus Panulirus; species Panulirus argus. Next base: position 5,666 of record JAYMFT010269650.1, read on the forward strand.
CCTCCTCCATCACCAACACTCCCTTCTTGGCCACCACATCCTCCCTTACCACCACCACTCCCTCTTTGGCAAGCACACCTTCCCTCACCACCCCAATTTCATCCTTGGCCACCAAATCCTCCCTCACCGCCAGAACTCATTCCTTGGCCAGCACAACCTCCCTCACCACCAACACTCCTTTCTTGGCCACAACACCCTACCTCACCACTAACACTCCCTCCAAGGCCACCACACGCTCCATCGCCACCAACACACACTCTTTGGCCACCATACCCTCCCTCATCATCAAAACTTCCTCCTTGGCCACCACACTTTTCCTCACCCCCACCACTCCCTTCTTGGCCATCAAACCCTCTATCACCATCACCACTCCTTCCTTAATCATCACATCCTCCCTCAGCACCAACATTCTCTTCTTGACCACCATAACCTCCCTCACGACCAACACTCTTTCCTTGGCCAACACATCTTTTCTCACCACCAGCATTCCCTCCTTGGCCACTACGCCCTTCCTTACCACCATCACTCCCTCCTTGGCCACCATATCCTCCCTCACCGCCAACACTTACTCTGACAACCACAACCTCCCTCACCACCAACACTCCCTCCTTGGCCAACATATCTTCCCTTACCACCAACTCTCCTTCCTTGGCTACCACACCCTCCCTCACCGCCATCACACCCTATATCACCACGGACACTCCTTCCTTGGCCGCTACTCCCTCCTTAGCCAACACACCCTCCCTCATCACCACCACACCCTCTCTGACCACCACCACTCTCTCCTTGGCCACCACACCCTCCCTCACCATCACCACACCCTCCATAACCACCGCCATTTCCTCCTTGAGCACCACGCCCACCCTCTCCACCAACATTCCCTTCTTGGCCACTACACCCTCCACCACCACCAACCCACTCCCTCCTTGGCAACCATACCCTCCCTCACCACCAACACTCCTTCCTTGGCCACCACACCCTCCCTCACTACCAGAATTACCTACTTAGTCACTACACTCTCCATCACCAATAGCACTCCGTCCTTGGCCACTATACCCTCCCTCACCACCAGTATTACTTCCTTAACAACAATACCCTCCCTTACTACCAACACTCCCTCCCTCACCACCAACAATCCCTTCTTAGCCACCATAACCTCCCGCACCACCACAACTCCTTCCTTGGCCACCACACCCTCCCTCACCAATATCACTTCCTCCTTGGTCACCACACGCTCCCTCACCACCAGCATCCTCTTTTTGGCCACCACGAAGTCCATTACCACCACCATTCCCTCCTTGGCCACAACACCCTCTCTCATCACCAACACTTCCTTCTCGGCCACCACACCTTTCCTCACCACAACCACTCCCTCCTTGGCCGCCACAATCTCCCTCGCCACCAGCATTTCCTCCTTGGCCACTACGCCCTCCCTTACCACCACCACCCCCTCCTTGACCACAATAACCTCACTCACCACCACCACTCTCTGCCTGGACACCACACCCTCCCTCACCACCAACAATTCTTCCTTGGCCACTGCATCCTCCCTCACAACCAACACTCCTTCCTAGGCAACCATACCCTCCATCACCAACAGCATTCCCTCATTGGCCACCACACCCTCCCTCACCACCAGCATTCCCTCCTTGGCAACAACGACCTCCGTCACCACCCCTACTCCCTCTTTGGCCACAACACCCTTCCTCACCACCAACGCTCCTTCCGTGACTACCACACCCTCCCTCACCACCACCATTCCCTCCTTAGCCACCATATCCTCCCTCACCACCAAAATTCCCTCTTTGACCACCACACCCTCCCTCACCACCACCATTCCCTCCTTAGCCAACTTACCTTCCTCACCACCAAGACTCCCTCCTTGGCCACTAGATCCTCCCTCACCAACAACACTCCCTCCTTGGCCACCATACTCTCCCTCACCACCAACACTACTGTGGCCAGCACACCCTCCATCACCAACACCAATCAATCCTTGGCTACCACACCCTCCCTCACCACCAACACTCCCTTCTTGGCCACCAGAACCTCCCTCATCACCAACACTTCCTTCTTGGCCACAACACCTTTCGTTACCACCACCACCACTTCCTCCTTGGCCATCATATCCATCACCACCACCACTCCCTCCTTGACCACCATACCCTCCCTTACCATCACTACTCCCTCCCTCACCACCACCATTTGCTTCTTGGCCACCGTATCTTCCCTCACCACCAACACCTCTTACTTGGCCAGCACACCCTTCCTCACCACCACCATTTTCTCCTTGGCCACCTCACCCTCCCTTATCACCACTAATCCCTCCTTTGGCACCACACCCTTCCCCTCCATCAACGCTCCTTCCTTTGCCATCATACCCACCTTCACTACTAGGATTCCCTCATCGGCCACTACACCCTCCCTTTCTACCACTATTCCCTCCTTAGCCACCGCTCTCTCCCTCACCACCCCCACTCTCTCCTTGGCCAAGACACCCTCCCTCACCACCAACACTCCTTCCTTGGGTACCACACCCTCCCTCACCCCTAACACTCCCTCCTTGGCCACCACACCCCTCCCTCCCCACCAGCATTCACTCCTTGGCCACACCCTCCATCACCACCAGCACCCCCTCCTTGGCCACCATATCCTTCCTCACCACCACCACTCCCTCCCTCATCACAAACACTTCTTCCTTCGCCATCTCATCCTCCCTCACCACCAGCACTCCTTCCTTGGCTAGCACACCCTCTCTAAAACACCACCATTCCCCCCTTGGCTACTACATCCTCCTTCACCACCACCATTCCCTACTTGGCCACCACACCCTCCCTCATCATCAACACTCCCTCCTTGGCTACCACACCCTCTCTCACCACCACTACTCCCTCTTTGGTCAGCACACCTTCCCTCAACACCAGCATTCCCTTCTTGGCCACATCATCCTCCATTACCATCAGCACTCCCTCCTTGGCCATCATATTCTCCCACACCACCAACACATCCTCCTTAGCTGCCACACTCTCCCTCACCACCACCACACCCTCTCTCACCACCATCACTCCCTCCTTGGCAACAACACCCTTCCTCACCACCACCACTCCCTCTTTGGCCACCACACCATATTTCTCACCATCAAGACTCCCTTTTTGGCAACTACACTCTCCTTCACCACCACCATTCCCTCCTTGGCTACCACATCCTCCCTCACAACAACCACTCCCTCCTTGCCAACATACCCTTCACCACCACCACTACTCCCTCGTTGGCCACAACACCCTCCCTCAGCACAACCACCCCTCCTTGGCCAACATATCCACCCTTACCAACACTCCCTCCTTGGCTACCAAATCCTCCCTCAGCACCGCTACTCCGTCTTTGGTCAGTACACCTTCCCTCACCACCAGCATTCCCTTCTTGGCCACAGCATCCTCCCTCACCACCACCACTACCTCCAGTGAGGTAGCTAGATAAGGCGGCTTCCTGGGCCAATGAGTAACGCTTGCCAAACACTGCTGGCTCACCGCAAGGCCGTCACAGGCGGGTAGTACCTATATTATACAACCCGCCTGGGTACCGGAAGCGTTAGAAATGGGCTGCGCGGTATGCCGGCACTTCAGTGGCTGTCAAGCGCTACCTATTTTGGCTCATGTGGCTGCCTTGTCTTTCTGCCTGACCCACACGAGAGAAGCTGGCATTCAGTCCTCAACATACGATTTCCCCTAATACATAAGACTTGACAACACTCAGCTCACTGGACTGGTTTTTCATAGCTATTTTTCTGAGGTAAGCGCCACGCACCAGCTTTGCTTTTTTGGCAAAATGTTGACGTAAGTAATCAACTCTCCCTGTTCGATACCAAACCATGAACGGCAGAATGGCATTGTGGAGTGGTTCCCACCACTCACCCACAACATTCTGATTCCATATGGCCCCATGTGGCCAGCACAAAACCTTCCCTGTCAATATACCACCCCAGCTGCCTCAAGTTCCCATCCTGCCTCAGGAATGGCTATGATATGGGCAACTCTGTATGGGGGTTAGGCATTGTGTGTTTGGCAACTTCCTCGACGTCTCTACAACTGTGTGGTTGGAAGTCTGTGTGCGAATGTTTTGGCGTGAGTGCAGACAGACAGACAGAAAGACAGGACCGCCTTTCATAGTATAGAAGAGACCAAGAAACGAGTATAGCAAGATATGGAAGAATAAACAAAGAAACTTCGAAAAGAATGTTATGGACAAGCCAGTGGTCCAAGCAGTGATAATCATCCAAAAATTTTTCCTAACTTTATCAGGTACAAACTTAGTGAAAGAGCAGCCAATCAGGCTAAGGGATTCAGGAGGAAGAGTCGTAGAAGATGATGTCAGGATATGCGAAGAATCTGATGACAAGTTCAATCGTGTTTTAAAGGTGGAAGACACCATTGCCCCAACGCTAGTGAGATGGAATGGGAAGGAGGTATCCGAAAGTATTGAAATATCCATCCATCACTCATGCCCGATCTCTCACATCTTTCACAATCCACTTTCATTTTTACTCACCTCATTCTGGAGCTCACTTCCTTACACTCTTTCACACATTCCCACAACTCCTCCTTCAGCAGCAGTGCTACCCTTTCCTTAGCTCTCGCCCCCCACAATTCCCTGACTTTACCCCTAAGACATTCCTAAACCATTCTTCCCTCTTACCTTTGACCTCTGCTTCGCTCAATGTTAGATTATCCAGGTTCCTTTCTTTAAACGTCTATCTCTACCCTCATCTCATCTTGGTTGCATCCACACTAAGACACTTCAGCCTGAGCCTTCGAGGAGGATGAGCATTCATCGCTTGACTCCTTTTCAAATCTTCTTTGTCGCCTTCTATAACACGCAGATGGGAGGCATTCTTTATCTTTTCTCTTGTCCTCAGGGATATATATATATATATATATATATATATATATATATATATATATATATATATATATATATATAT
>JAYMFT010269661.1:0-10643 GCA_038088735.1 Panulirus argus
GGTGGAGTTAGAGGAGAAACGGGAACCAAAGAGAGTTGCTTTGTCAATGGGAGAGACAGCTATAGTACCGTCAGGACAGAAAAGTGAGGGGAAGGTGGAGCGACAGAAGTTATTAGAGATGCCCTTAGCTAAAGACCAGAAAGACCTATATGTTTTCAATGTTCAAAAAACAGGCAGTAGCTACAAATGCCCTGATTATGGATTGGAGTGAGTTTAAGCAGAGCTTCTTTCATCACAATAAATCTCCCCAGAAAACTTATTCCCAAACTGCTAAGCTTTGGTTTACTAACCTTTGCAATCCATGAGTGGGAAAGACAAACATGGTGTCAGAACCTTCGTCAACTGTGTACATCCCCCCAGCTGATTCCACAAACAAGTGTTTCTACAACCAAGCCTCAAACTGCTGAGTTTTGGAATTTACATATTTGGATTTTCTCATACACTTTTTCAGATAAAAAGTTGGACATGTAATCAATAACTTGCTTTTAATAGAAGTGCAGTTTAGTGGCAGGGGGAGGGGATCATAATATACAACACCAGAGGAAAGAAGGTGAAGCTTTTAAAAAGCAGATGAAGTCTAATGTGTCTTCTCTGGATGAACTGGAGGCCGAGTATTCAGAGGGAAGAACTAAAATACATACAAAATCTGCTGACAGTATTGAGCAAGGAATTGCAGGAGTGTTACCAGCAGCCTTTAAAAGATATGATAGAACAAAGCACACAGAGAATCTATGGAATCAATATTGGTAGCTGCTCGGGTAGAGAAAAGGACTGGCACACAGAGAGACAAACGATAAAAGATGGAAGAAAGGTTTAGTAGGAGCAATTTTGGCAGCAGATGAACAGAGCGTAAAGAGCAGGGGAGAAGAACAAAGACCCAGGGTAACACAAACAGAGGTACACAGGAAAGTGAGTGAAACGATCAAAAGAATTATATGCACTATGAGAGATGAAGCATTCCAGGTAGTATGCAAGCCAGTTAATGAAAACTTTAGAAAAATGCAGAGCATCCTAGCTAAAACAGAGATTATAAAGAATGTTTGAGACACAGAAGTCGACACTTCTACAGCAAGAGATCTAGGTGAGAAGTTGGTTGCATCAAAATTAGATAGATTAGTAAAGTAGGTGGTTGATAAACATAAATCACTGATTACTTTTGGCTTGGAAGATCATACACCAGATGAGGAAGAAAGGGAAAGAAAGGAGGAAATGCACATCAAAAGACTGCCGGAGGCTATGGGACAGCCAAATGTTGTTTCCACAATAAAGGAAAGAAGAATTGGTGTTCATAAGAAGATGTATGGGGGTGATCAGTTATGATTACATTTGACATGGAGTCATCAGGTTAGGAATTACTCAGAACAGCTAAGAATCTTAAAGAGATGTTGGAATGCAGTAGGACATTCCTGAAATGTGACAAATCCAAAGAAGAGGAGAAAAGCAGAGTACAGTCAGAAGACAAAACACTGAAGATGCCAAATGAGGCAAGAGGATGCAGCAGGCCTGCTAGAACCGCAGAGGAGGCAGGAAGGTTAGGAGATGGTAACTGCAAAATGAAAGTAATGTATTCAAGTACTGATGGATTAACAGTTAACAGGAAAGAACTGGAAATCGCAAATCGTATAAGCAAAAGTGCACCTGATAGTCTTGCAGTTGTGAAAATTCAGCTTACCAAAGAGATAAGCTCTTACCTGGTCTGCCCAGAAGGGTACATGATAGCAAGAAAGGAACAAAAGGCAAAGGAAGAGGAGGATTAGCCCTCTTAATAAAAGGGAGTCTAAAGTTTCACAATATTGCAGAAGATGGCCCATTCAGACAATACATAATGGGAATGATTACTGTAAAGAAGAAGAGCATGGTTTTAGTATCATATAATCCTCCAAAGAATGGCAATGATCTGGAACAAAACAACAAACAATGATAAACAATGAAGGAACAATCAGGATGGTATATGAAGAAGTGAAACACTTCTTAGAGATGGAAAAGTAATGATAATGAGGGATTTCATTTATAAAGAAACATCCTGGAGAAATTTGGATTCTCACAGTGACAGGGAGTCATGGTGACACAAATTTTTAAATGTACACAGGAAAATTTGCAAACCATCATGTCATGGAGCACACTATGATGAGAGAAAGTGATACACAATCATTGCTAGATTTTATCTTCACTCATAAAATCATGGATCTTGAGAACATTATACATGATACACCATGTGGTAAATGAGAACATTAAAAAGAGCAAAGGTGATAAAGAAATAATGAGATGAACTTCACAGTCTTCAATAATTTGTATGGCAATGTAGCTTGGGAAATGAAATTCAGTAGCCAGGGAACAGGGCTTTGTGGTAAGAGGTTCTGTGACATTTACAATGGAGTATAAGCATAGGTACCTCGAGCCTTAAACACAGAGGGAATGATAAGAAAGAGGATGGAATGGTTTTATAAAGATGTCATGAAACAAAGGCACTTTGAGATAAGTAACAGTGAAGATAGAGACAGCAATGCAGCCACCCAGCAATTGCAAGGTGAAAGAGAGCATGAAATGAGTACAGCAGGATAAAAAAGATGGAGCAAAAAGTATTGTGGAAAAAGAAGGTACAAATCCAAAACTTTTCTGTAAATTCATCAGGAGTCAGTTGTCAGTAAAGGAGCTGCTAATCAGGCTAAGGGATTTGTAGGGAAAAAATTTAGGGGATGATAACAGGATATGTGAAGAACTGAATAACAAGTTCAAAGGTGTTTTCAATACGGAAGACACAACAGTCCCAACAACAGTGAGATGGGATGGGGAGGAGGTTTTTGGAAATCAATGAGATATCTAGTAAAGATGTGAAATTTCACCAAATATGTTAAAATATGTGTACAAATACACTACATAAACCACTTGAATGACTGTTCAGTGTGTCCCTGGAGAAAGGCTAAGTGCCAAGGGAAGGGAATAGATCAAACATCATACCTGCATATTGGAAAAGAGACTGGAAACTGGCATTGAATTACAGACCAGTCTCACTAATAAGTGTGGTGTGTAAGGTTCTGGAAAAGACTACTAGATAACAATAGGGGAACTTTCGTAAGTGAAAAAAGCAAGGTTTTAGGTAAAGGAAGTCATGTATAACTATCCTCTCAGACTTCCTTCAGAGAATGAACTCAATCTTGGACAAAAGGATAGGTTAGCTGGACTGTCTGTATCCTTACTGCCAGAAAGTATTTGACACTGTAATGCACAGGAGGCTGACGAAGAAGCTGTATTACCAGGAAGGAATAAAGGGGAAATAGGAGTTTCCCCCTTATTCCTGCCTGAAGGACAGAAGATCATCTCAGTGGAAGGGAAAAAAGGATGCATGTTACTGGATGAGGTGACTGGCAGTGTCACAGGGTTTCCTTGTAGAACCATTACTCTTCTTGAGTAATAACTTGCCTGAAGGTATGGAATCCTATTTGAATCTGTTTGTAGATAATACAAAGGTCATGAGAGAAGTGAAAAGCCAGGTGGACTGCATCAGCTCACAAGGGGACCTAAATAGACTCCAATGTTCGTTTATAACATGATTAATAAAATTCAACACAAGCAAATGTAGAGTAATGAAGATGGAAAAAAGCAAAGACAGCTTCAATATTATAATCAACAAGCAGTAAACAAGTTTCAGGATTCAGTGTGTGAGTCTGATTTGGGAGTTGACATCATTCCTAACCTGTTGGCAGAGTCCCATATTAGGAGAATTGTTAAGGAGGCAGAATGTCTGCTGGCAATATATCAAAATAGCTTTAAAAAATATGGAGAGGGAAATATCTAGCAAGATAATCATATCCTATATAAGAACAAAACTAAAGTATGCTTCTCAAGTTTGGTCACTACACTTACAGAAGCACAAAAAGTTTATAGAGAAGGTCCACAAGCATGCAACACAGATGGTACCAGAATTAAGAGAGCTAAGTTATAGGAAAAGGCTGGAGGCTAATCATGGAAGAGAGAAGAGTGAGGGGTAATCTGATCACAACTTTTAAGTTTTTAAAAGATATCAACAGTATGGACATTGGACAGTTCTTAGAGAGATGTAGGAATAGAGCAACCATAGAACATAACATGAAATCAAGTAAGAAACTTGTAAATATGTAAGTACAAAATACTTTTATACTATAAGAGTGGAACAGATTGACTGAGAACATGGTTAATGTAGACAGCATATATAAATCTATGAGGTTGTATGATAGCAAGGAATGTTTAAGAGTTGGGGTCCCATGGGTGTAAAAGTCCCTCCCCATACAGTACAATCAGTACAAATAGGTGATAATTACAAAAAATAGTTATGTCTACTGAGAGACAGCATCAGTCCATTTGGAAACTTTTCAAACTGTTCCTTAAAAATTCAGATTCTTCTGACGTTTTAGAAAGCCCTTGTCTAGAATTCTTTTCTAACATTTTTCATGATAAAATCAAGGTTAGTACTACTATTCCCTCATACAAGAGTGCACTACAGGAACTCTTGTACATCACAATCGGGATTAACTTATTAGTACCTATTTTGGGTAAGCTTTTTAAAGTACCTCTTCTTGAGGAGACCAGCTAACCCATTAGTGTGGCCATAGTGGTAATTGGCAAAGGTCTTGATTTTACTGCAAAAAAAAGTAATTTTCTGACAACCTAGCAGCCCAACAGCTGCTGATGAAATCACTCTTCTTGACAGCCCTCAGTCTTGGGAGAAGAGTTAGTGAGATACATGCCATGGCAAGACAAAAATCTCCCCAGTGTTGATTATCACATGGTTTAGCTTCAAATCAATCCAAATCCAGAGTTCTTGGCAAAGAATGAAACAACTAAGCTATATGATCACTGCTTGGAAAATTACTAATGATGGTCACCATACTTTTCTGCTGAATGAATGCTCTTAGAGACTTCCTTGAGAACACCAGTGATTATTGAGAGGTACACCTTGTTCAAACAGACAATATGAAACCCTTATCTGCAGGGAATATTTCTTCATGGATTTTAAGATTGGTTATGTTATCCCCAACCTGATCTATATGTCAGAGCTCATGATGTCAGCAAGGAAGATTCGACTCTGGCCTTTCTGAAGAGGTGTGCAGAGAATAAACACAGAGTAAGCTGTGCCAATACTACCTAATGGGTGGCTAGCAAAGGGTGAAGGGCTTAAACCTTATCAAAAGGCTTGGGAACAAAAGATTCTGACCCGAGCATATGGGAGAGAGCTCTAGAGAAAAAATGTAGTCCCAGAGAGAAAAACTATTCTCTCTTCATAACTCACTTTTCTCTAAGATCACGTGAATGTTGAAGACACACACACACATGCCCTTAAATTTTTCATTAGCTCTTTGTTATCATAAGTTACTTATACTTAGTTGCATTACATAGACAGTTCCCACAGGCCCACTGTTCTCACAGGCCCACTGTCTAGACTTCTAATAAGATGTTTGAATATGTAGGCCTGACCTGCTGTTGACTACATATGCAGCTGACATAACGTAACCAGGGCTGCGCGTTGGTGGGTGCCAGCTTACAGGCAGTCAGCTTGAGCAGGCCATATACACATGTGTGTCTCTGTGCGTGTCCTAGGACCTGAACTCATTGTACTCTAAATGTACATATTTATTTTCTAATAAAACAGTAAAGGCCACCGGACCTTCATTAAGAAACCATGTTAACAATGAAGGTCTGATACTTTACTTACGAGTGCCTTACAAGTAGTGGCAGCATCGTTAAGGACCTACGTGCTGCTGTTATAGTGCTGTGTTATAGAGATTTAATTTTGAACTTGACTTGTGACTGTGACTGTTGGTGATATCTATTCTACAGACTATCATCAGGACCGCAGTTCTTCAGAGTGTTACGTAATTCTACACCTGGCATTCCCAGATCTTCTGAAAGCTTACCTGCCACAGCTACATTCCTCACACGTTCGTTCTGGCCACATTAAGGGCTACATCAACTACCAGCTGTAAGAGCCATCTACCACATCTTATTGCATTGACGATACATTTTATTGTATTGTCTTGTCATGCCCCATTGTTATGGGGTCACTGTGACAGGCTATTGAGACGGCGCCACAGAGGGACGAAGCTGTCATCATCATGAACAGTCCAGAAGACGTCAGTGACATCTCTGGTGGGTAGCCTCAACCCCTTGCCGACGTCAGCAGAGTGACTTCACCGACACACGTCAACATCAGCAACGTCACCTCGGACATCAACCTGCCATCACCGCCTGTGACTTCATCACAATGCTCCCAGGTCGCTCTCCTCACCACCCGCCCGTAGACCATGCTGACTCACGTCTCCAACGCTACCACCCCCCTACCATAAAGTTCATAAAGTTCATTACTTTATACGCTGTACTTATATCGTTTATGTGATGACTCCTTTCATATACCGAATCTTGCAATTTTTGTCATAGTCTTAATTATACCTTGGGAAACATCATTTATTGTGTTCTTTTCTAACTTTAATTTCTTTTGAGTGTAGTTCATTGCATTTCTTATTTTCTTTTCAAGTAAGATTACTGACGTCTCATGTTAGTTATACAAATAGTGTCGGCTATATTTTAACCTTTAGTTACCATGCGCTTCATTTAACTTTGGTTTTAGTACATGTCTAACAAAGACTCATGTAATATACGTAAGGGTCCTTATTCACATTGGAATTTACCTAGGGTCCCTTACTACAGATTTAGGCAGTCGATCAAAATGGCTACATCACATGATGTTACGTTGACAGACTCTGGTGATGGTGTATCTCATACAGATGGTATACAAGCATCTACTCACAAGATGTCTCACCCAAAATCACCTTCACACTACAGTTTTTACAGTAAAACACGCTAAAGAATCACAAGAGTTATTTAATGGGAAACTTGCAAATTTTGACCGGTGGATTAAAAATGCGGAGGACATTGTAGACCAATATGGGACACCAGGGGATGACAAAGCTCTCATATCTGCTGCTAAAAATCTCATTGACTTCAATATGCCTAACAATTATGCTAAGGTAGTGTATGACTCATATGACATTAAAAACTGTACATCTTGGGAAGAGTTCAAAGCATTCTTTAAATTGGGTTGTGAGGAATCATTTTCAGATACTTTACTGCACGCTCTTCTACGTGCCATTGATACAACATACATAGATGATATGTCAGTTCCTGATTATTGGTGTACCTATCAGCTATGCCGGACCCTGCAACACACATACAAACTTTCCTGAGGTTGTTGCACATTACCTTCATTCTAAAGGACCTTCCCCTAGACATAAGACGGCGATTACTTAATGAGAATATTGACCCTTCATGGACAGTAACAAAAGTATTACATTACATTCAGAAAAAAGGTGGCTATTCCAACACAAAGACATTGGGGATGGTGTCGGCTTCCCAACATGTGGCGAAACCACAACATAGTCAGCACATTCATTCTAATCAGCAACCAAAGGGTGCTCCTGACCCCACGTCTCATGGTGAAAGAAAGCATTTCATTGATGACCAACACTCAGATAAAATCATGTGCTTCCGTTGTTGCCAGTCAGGACATAAGGCAAAAGTGTGTCCTTACATAACGAGCGCGTCCTCATGCCTGAACCCAAACAAACGCAGACAACCACCCACGGCGTCACGACCTCGGTTTTCACAATTCTGGTGACCAAGCCATAATTTTCCCCCTACAGACAACAGGCCACCGTTCCCCCATTTGCCATCATGGGTATGCATGCCACAAATGTGCTCCATATCACAGGAACGCTAAACACACTTCAGCGGAATGCCAAGCCTTAGCTAGACAGACTTCATCCAACACAGGTTCATCGTCATATTATCAACAATGACAATCTTACTCTCATGACAGGATCCCATCTCATTAAGAGCTCTTCAAACATATTCATTCTTTGGCATCTTCTCACGCTAGAGGTTTCAATTTAATTAGCTCTTTTAAAGGTCAGCCTGTCACTATCTTCCTCGACACTAGTGCAGGAGCAGCTATCATTCATTATGATTTTATTCAAACCTAATGCGTGCTCAACTTGTTTAATGCTCAGATTTTTACCCATCCCTTAAGAGTATCTCGAAATTCTCAATGTTAGAGGAACTATCCAAATGAGCATTCGCATAGGCAACTCGGTCTTTACCATAAGCCCTTACATTGTTCGTGGTGTAACTTTCCCTGCTAACTTGTTAACAGGACGTCACTACATAGCGCAACATAGGATCTACCTCATTTATCATGAAAATGTAGTCTGTGTTGACAATACTTTCCTCCCAATATCAGAGAATAGTCCTCATTCAGTCAGTGTCATCAATACATCTGCTCCCACGCCGTACTCGACGGCTGACAATATGCATCCTTTCTACTTTTCCACTAATTGTCCAGGAAAACTAAAAACAAACATTACCTTACATGGTGATACCTTGATGAAGGTTCCTCTCTCACTTTCATAAGCATGGATGCACGCCCACAGACTTAGGCATAACCAGCATAATTTAGCACTTAAAGTAGTTGCTGAACCCTCATCACTAACTGTCAAAGGACTATCGATGGACGCCTCTATTCATAAGACCGCAGATGGAAAGGTCATACTATACATTGCCAATACACGGCCCACTCCTGTCCATCTCTGCAGAGGTACAAAGCTTGTGGAATTCTCCGTTTTGAAGTCCGGAATTCAAGATGAGGAGTTGCATGAGTTTGACATCCGTCTAGTCTCAGATCCAATTAACCCTCCACCACCTACTACTCCTACCTCTAGCTCAACAGTGCATGGTTCGAGTCAGCTACCCACCATCACCTATGACATGATTTCTAAGGTAGGATTAACCAAGCATGCTGAACACTTAACAGACTTACTTAATCTGTATAATTCCACCATAGCTTTATCAGGAGAACCACTTGGCAGAACCCATTTGGATGCTCACACTATTAAGTTAGAGAAAGGAACACGTCCCATTTACGTCCTAGCCTACTGTTTGCCACATGCGCACAGAGAGCTAGCGAACAAGCTTGTTCAGTATGTTGAAAGACAATGTTACAGAAGAATCGTGGTCAACATGGAATTTGCCACTTTTGCTCGTTCCCAAGAAGGACGGAACTTTTAGGCCACTCATATATTTAAGGAAACTCAACAAGGTCACGATGAAGGACCATTTTCCATTACCAGTAGTAACGGAACTTCTTCATAGCCTCGGTAAGAATAAGATATTTTCCACTTTGGATTTATTGAGTGGGTTTTGGCAAATCCCACTGTCAGAGGACAGCCGGCCCCTCACTGTATTCAGTACGCCAGATGGTCACTGGCAATTCGTATGCATGCTGTTCGGTCTTCATTCATCACTGATCACCTTCTCAAGGTTAATGACTAACATTTTTCATCACATGTTAGGCAAGGAAGTATTAGTTTATCTTGATATAATTGTCATGTCTCAGGATATTCCTTCTCATTTTAAGAGTCTTGAGTGAGTGTTTCTGTGACTCAAAGATGCATACTTAAAACTCAAATTATCAAAGTGCTCCTTTCTACAGACTAAGATTGATTATTTAGGACACACCATCGATGTAAACGGTATTCACCCCAATGCAGCTAAAGACAATTGTAGATTGGCCACTTCCTTCCACAGTAGACAAAGTCAAATCCTTCCTTGGTTTGGTAGGATATTATCGTAGATTCATCACTAATTTCGCGAAGATTGCAAACCCACTCACTTCACTTTTGAAACAAGGAGTTACATTCCAATGGACTACAGTGCAAAACAATGCTTTCAGTTTGCTTAAGCGACATTTAATCGAAGAGTCCATCCTTTGGTTCCCCAACTTTGAAAAACCTTTTATTTTGCACAGGGATGCTTGTAAACAGGGTTTTGGTGCTGTACTTATGCAGGAGTCCAATAAGGGTAGACTCTTTCCCATAGCTTATGGGAGTCGTTCATGTTCAAAGGCGGAATCGAAGTACTCCATAACCGAGTTAGAAGGCCTTGCAGTAGTTTGGGCACTCAAGCATTTTAAGGAATATATATATGGCTACCCTGTCAAAATTTATACAGATCATAGAGCATTGTTAAGTATTTTTCAATGACAAGATCCAACAGGAAAGTTTCAAAGATGATTTCTAACGATACAAGCTTTTTATCCAGATTTTCGTTTCGTTTCGGGTCCATCAAATGTAGCTGCAGGCGCGCTTTCCCGCAGAATGGGAATAGTCACGGTAGACGACAGCCCTGTATATTTTGATATAGAGCGGTTAAAACACCATCAATGGGATGACCCACCTTGGGGGCCTGTCATCAAATTTCTAAAAGGTAGGCGACCTTCCTTAGATGTTAAGACAACTGTTCCACTCAGGGGATTGTATTTAGCACAAGTAGTCTTGTGCAGAGATGTGAGATTACGAGTACCTGCCCATGCTGTCACACAAACAGTAATTCCAACAGCATCAGTAGAGGATATTTTAAAATGAGCACTTGATTCGCCTCAGGCTGCACACCCAAGCACAGACAGATGCTATAAGCAGACTCGCTTAAGGTATTTTTGGCCAAGAATGCATAAAAACATTACTGATCATATATTGAGACGCAAAATCTGTAACACACATAAGGGAAGTCCCGCTACCCCTCAAACTGTGTTGAAATATCCTGTACCTTCATACCCATGG